>JASVEL010004247.1:0-50885 GCA_032618575.1 Nicotiana noctiflora | reverse complement strand
GTTTATTTTAATAATTTAATTAACTAAAGGATTCCTTTGCGTAAGATTAGATTTGTTCCAATTATCGTTTGAGTTTTGGTCGTAATGACAATTATGTTCCAATTGTAAATCCAAGAAAATTAAATTATATTAGGATGAATGGCCTTATTCCATTTCGGTGAGTGCGCTCATTTGGGTTTAAAGAAACCTGCGTAGCCAAAATTGATTCCGAGTAAGAGGTACTCATGAAGAGAAACTAATAAAGTTTAACGCCAGGCCCTTTGCACAGGGATCAGCTTTGGCATTTGCTAATACTTTGCATCACAAATACACTGCTGGGACGTAGAATGAGCATTACAACAGATTTAAGAGGAAAAACATATCATTCGTTCTTCTCGTCGTCATCTCTATTTGATATTCCTATTTCTAAGAACTGCAGAAACTGTACAATTTGGTGCTTAAAAGCTAAGTGTAAGACTTACCTTGTACCGTGGGAACCTCTATCAACATCTCTGCGCTTGCAAAAATCTTACTATTTTACAGTTACCCCCACAGGTACCAATGCTTTTAGATACAACAAAACTTGGACTTTACCCCCAATAGCTCTTGCATTAGGCTGGAATGTGTAGACATTGTTCTTTTAACAGGTCCAGGTCCAGGTCCAGGTTCGGCTTTGGGTCCTCAAGCAGTTCAGTCTTGCTTCCCTTCACTCACCTTCGCTGGACGTCCTACTGGACCAGGTAATCTCAATCTCTAGCGTCCGTGATGAGCCATCCTTGTTGCTGTCATGGCTGAGGCTGAAAAGACCACTATACGTCCCTTCACTAACAACTTTATCAATTTGGATTGTTACCCTACCGATAGTACTCTGAAACAAAATAATCTATACATCAGAAACGGTGAGTGTGATATTAAGTAGGAGTGACCATTCTATTATCTCATCCTATTGCCAAATGACGCACCTCATAGCGTCAAAACCACTTTATATATATCATTGTCACTATAAAGTAGCAATGCAGTTGGTAAAACTGGTGTATGTTGTAGCTGGAAGTTAAATGGGTAAAGAACATAAACTTCACATCAAACATCCAGAACATAAAGCTAGTTACCTTCCCAAATGTGTTTTTGCTTTTGCACAAGATATGTAACTTTTGTCCCTTGGGCGGTACATCAAAAGCCCATGTGAAGCCTTCTTTCCATTCTGGTGACGTACTGTTACTCATAACCTAATCATAAACCATGGATTGTCAATATGAAATGTAGCTGACCTGGACAAGAAGCTTCTGAATTTATAGGTTCTTCAACACATTGCTAAATTAACACTTCTTAACATGTTGGAAATTTCTAACAAATATAATCAAGTAAACTGCAAGTTGAGTAAAATTCCAAAATGAAAATGAAAGAAAGAAAAGAAAAGAAACCACACAAAAATATCACAGAAATATTCGTAGCATGAGATCTTTTAATTGGTGTGCAATCTGCATGTTCTTAATATGATTATCCACAGATATCCATGGAACTCCGAGTACTTGATACAATACTCTAGAATAGTTGAAGTAGGCTGTGATAGTACAGAACTGTCATCTCATGATAAGCAAAAGGTTTCAAAAGTGAAACAGATTACAGAATAACACCTTTGTACTTCATCAACAATCATAAAGTTGTTACCTTGGTTTGTCGTGATGGACCATTGCCAATAGTCAATTGACAAAAAGCATTTGTTCCTCCCATCACCTGTTTTAAATTGTTTGCACGCTTGATGGTGACTGTCAAACAACCTGGTAAGCTATGCAACAGGCTGTCTGCTCTATCGTGGAAACTTGGTGGGCAAGTTTTCATTAGCATCTGTAATATGGGAATGGCTTCAGCTGCAACCATTGTTTGGGACGTAGACACATCCATCGGCATGGTTGACCAAGATTGCTTGAGTAAGCATAGTGTGGTCAATACTGAATCCTGAGCAGCCTCGCTACCAGAGTTCAATGCTGCCACAAGATGAGGGATACAAAGTGTAGCAGCGTCAGAAACATGGAGCTTGGGAAAATTAGAAAATATTACATGAATGGTCTGCAGAATTTCCTCATTAGCAGTTGCTGCGGCCCATAATTCCTTCTCCAGTGCAGCTGCATTTCAAGAAATAATATAATGGTTTAGACAGATAAGAAGAAAAAGAAATACTTGTACTACATTTTATGACAAGAAGAATGGAGCAAGAAGGAGATGAGAACAAAAAGCACACAACAAAGATCTAGGATTTGGTTAACTTAAGAAACATATCATGGAAATTTGAGCCTCCAAATTCATATATCGGAAAGATTTACTGCTGCATTTGAAATGCTACAAGCAAAACAAGTTAGCTGGAAACAACATACCATTGCAGAAACAGTCCGACATCTGGCTGCTTCATATACCGGGTTTGTTTTATTTTATGGCATTAGGCTTTAGGTCTATCAATCTAGTATGCTTATATTTTCCTTTTGTCTGCTGTACAGTTCTGTGAAGCACTATCTTTAGTTTACAGAACTAGCTTCTGAAGTGACACTGAGAATCTAAAGCTTTCAGTTAAGTGCTAGCTCCTAAAGTGACACTGAAAAAGCACAGCTGTCAATTTAGTGCTTCAAGCCTTAACCCTAACTTCAACTTATGTGGACGTTAAAATCAGAATACATAGAAAAATCACAGCATAAAATTCCTGAGGTAAAACATTGGAACATAGATTTACATCTGAAGACTCTTTTCTGGGTTTTAAGCAGATTATATATAACATTATTTTCAGATAGGCTTTGGTTGGTTTATCAGTTTATGTTTACTTCCATAATAGTTCTTCACAGGACATGGCTGGTGTCATTTCAACAAGCTTCCAGAAAAACTAATGAATTAATATAACGGAAAAAAGTAGTGAAGAAAAGTGCTAGGAGCACTTTATAAGCAAAGTTACCTGTCAAAGATCTGATAAGCTCGTTTGATACATATTCTTGAAGCGTGTGATTTGAGAATAAAAACCTTAAGAGCAGAGATGCCTGTACTGCAATTTCTGAATTTGGGGCTAAAAGCAGTTCTTGAACCATTAAAATTCCACCGGCTTCTGCAACAGCTCTCCTGTTGGTTCTACTGCGCATTACAAAGTTTTGCAATGCACAAATTGCCACCATTTGCATTTCTTCTGTTGGTTGATCTTCAAGTAAACTTATCAGAGCTCGACAGGCTGAGACAGAATCACTCGCTCTAGCTAGTCCTTCATGCTGAGAGAGGTCACCAAGAGCAAGAGCTGCAAGAAGCCTACCAGATTGCGATCTAGTCTGTGGATCCAACAAATATTGTGCCAGAGGTGCAATTGCATACTTGGATACCTTCAGCTCTCGTATCTGGACATTGTTGAAAAGAGCTTCAAGCAATTTTCCTGATGCTTCTTCACACTGGTGAGATCTTAGCAGATCCAAGAGGGCGTCTACTACACCAGCTTCAGCCATCAGTTCTGCACTTGAAATATCAGTCTTTTCATAAACTATAAGTGCATTCAGCGCAAGAGTAACAGTGCTCTCGACTGTTGAATGCAGCATCTTTACAAGAACCACCAGCGGAAGTTTGAAGTAGTAATCGGAGTTAGAGCATAGGACATTGCAGAGAACCATAGCGGCTGACTCCCACAAGGAAACAGGCGGTACAGGGTCATCTTGAACAATAACCTTTGCAAGCTCAAAAATACCACCAGCATCAGCAACTGCTTTTGGCCAGCTTAATGAGATATTTTCCAAAGCCCGAATTGCTGTCTGTTGCAAGTTCAATATACCAATGCCTGCGAGCTGCACAAGAGGCACTACTGCATTTTTCGTTGTTATATCCTGCTTAAAATGCTCTTGTGCAAGGAGATGAGATAATAACTCGGTTCCAAGTTGTTGGATAGCTTGAGCTGGGGATTCAAGAAAGGAAATGAGAGGCTCAATTACCTGGCTAGGAGAAAGATTCAGAACTGCAAGACTTTGTGGCTTCTCTAGAATGTTTACAAGAGCTTGCAAAGCACTGTGCTGTCCCCACAGTCCAAAATCTGACCGCAGTAAAACCATAAAGAGGGGTTCTACAATTTTTGCAGCAGCTGGGTTTTTTGAAATAGCACTACTATTTGTCAATATACGGAAGAGTTCTGCAATGGTGGAGCATAAGGAACTCGATGCAGTTGGGAGCAGGTCAAGACAATTTTCTATTATGCCTGCTTTGACCATATCCATCTTGCGAGGAGTTCGGTCCTTACCCAACTTAATAAGTGCACAAATACTCGCATCAATGAGCCGCTGATTTGAGCCACAAACCAGATGAACTAGAAGATCAACAAGATCATACGCTGATGCAAGCTCCACCAGCTGCTCATCGTCCAACAACCTCTCAAAAGCACAAACTGCAGATTCCACAGCTCGTTCTGAATCAGATTGCATTAGCATTACTAGGGGCTCTATGCATTCAGAAGCAATTGGCAAAGCTCTGAATTTTGGATCACCAAAAAGTACAAAGCATAACTCGGCAGCATCGCTTTTCAGTTCCAAAGGAGAAGAAGAAGCAAGAATCTTATGTAGACTCCCAAGGGGATTCCCTTCAACATCAGCCATCAGTGATGCTTTTGAATCGCTTTCTGAGGTCAACTTAATCAAGGCACTAACAGCAACTCGTTGTTCACTTTCTAATGCAGCACCAAGCATGTCAGCTAAAGGCTGAATGGCTTGAATAGATGCTTCAGAATCTCGGATGTTCTCAGCATCAAAAAGTTCATTTAAAGCCCTAGCAGCACTCAGCCTTGCACTTCTTGACCCCAAATGAAGAACAGCAATCAGTTGAATTGTGCAACTAACGGCTGCTTCATACCGGAGAAGGTCAGAATTACTGAATAGTAATCTCAGTAGCTCAGAAACAGTAGCCTCAGTCAAGTCTTGAGGGCTCAGAGATAAGTACTTTGTTAGAGCCTCCAGTGCGCCAGTTTCAGCCATGATTAATTTGTTTGCATTATTACCATCTGCAAATTGAGTCAAGAGACGCACAGCCAATGGAGGTGCACCTGGTCTATCCGGAAGTGGTTTTAACAGATCTACCAGTAGAGGGATGGTCTTGCGTGCAGTGGTACCAATTCTCACGTCTTCAATTTCAAATAGATATTCCAGGGCAACCTGATCAGGGTTTCTTTCCAATAAAAATTCTTCGGAGAGAGCAACAAGATTCGGCATATCTATTTCAATGTGACCAATCAAGCTCACTAAACCAGCAATTGCACCTGAATTAGCAATAATAAGATTTATTCCCTTGTCCCTCTGACAAACAAGACTAGCTATTGCCTGAGCAGCAAAAAACCGGTCTATCATTTCATCAGATTTCAGAAGATATGCAAGCAAGGGTATAAAACGCATGGTTGTTGGAGAGGATACTACGTCGGCATCTTGGAATAATATAGACAAAAGCAATGCACTAATCCACACGCCCTCTGCATCTTCAAACTCTGCCTGCCATAACAAATTTTTCTTCAGTTCGCTTAACTATATAAAAACATAAAAGGAGCATGTGAACTGTCATTACTTCCAATTGGAAAGGTATGAAGCAGTTACTTGGTTATCCTTTTCTTTATTTCTTTTTTTTTAATTTTGATTTTCTTTACTTTCATATCTGTTGCCAATGTAAGAGGGTAAACTTGCATATTCAAGTGCTCGGTAAATTTTCCATTTAGCAACTCAAGTGGTTTCTAAAAAGATCCAGCATATGTCAAGATATAATAGTGATAAAGATCGCCTAATGTGAACTGAAAGAGACAGAGAAAGCAGAAAATAAAGGAAGATGAGAGATGGCACTTCCAACGAACTGGCTTTGATCGTGATCTAAAAACAGGAAGTGGGACATAAATGCTGTCCCTAATTCCAGAAGTACGCAATTAATGCAGATAATACTTCATAGCCATGTCAATAAGTCAGGTAAAAGAGATATTCAACTGTTTTGAATTGTTTTACAGTACTGAACCCTGCAATCAGTCTATACCAAAGCAAACACAAAAGAAGAATGAACAGAGCCAAGGCCCATAAAATAAAAGCATTCAATAAGCCAATAAACACATATTTTTCCAAGTCAAAACCAAGCAAGTTCTTCGAAAAAAGGGTGCAGCACAAAGCCCAATGATGTAACCGGGCGGGAGGGGGGGGGGGCATATACCACACGAGTGAGATTTATATAACGTCTACCTGGAGATTGGAAGTGTGTCTAGCAAGCTTGTCGGCAAGGGCCTCAAGTCCCCCGGCTTCCACAACAGTGGACTTGCTATTTATATGAAATGATGTAATTATTGATAGCAGCCAAAGGGCAACAGTACCCCCCAAGACTGTTGCGGGATCAGGAACCTCAAACTCATTTTCTTCCCCAAATGGAGTTCTTTCTGTGAAACCCCTAGGGGTTCTGACTTCAATTTCTAAGGAAGAACAATTGGAGTTTTTCTTCATCATGTCAACTAACGCATATATAAGAGCTTTCAAGTATCCAGATGCATAAAGTGCATCCATTGACTGAACTTTATGTTCCTTGGCAGCACAAATGACCAATGCTGTCCCACCAACTCTTACTTCTAGACTGCTAGAATTCATTATTCTATCAGCCAATGCACCTATCGACCTGGATCTTGATACTAACAGGTCACCTAGCAGAATTGGTTGATCTCCACAAAGCCTGGACAAAATTTCTATTACTTTATCTTGGACTAGGGGAGATCCCTCACAGAGGCAATGAATAAGAGGCTCTAAACTAGACGGAACTTCAGCAAGGGCAGTCCATGGGTTGTACGACAAATCTGTGCCTTGTTTTGTCCTAGCAAGAAGTGCAATAGCATCTAAAGCATCTAAAGCATCAGTTCCATCTGCATTCATCGCTTTTAAGGATTCTGCAATAGCCAGAACAGCAAATCGACACTGAGAAGTTCCTATCAGTACATCTCCCACTGGAAAATGCATCAATAGCTGATGAAGCGCACGTGACGCATTTTTTTTACCTTCGAACGATCCTTCTCCTAAAACTCGGGTCAAAGCTGAAACAACATCTTCAGCCAGTGCTTCTGCAGCTATCTCTGGATCAGACAACAGATTGGCTAAAGCAGCTATTGCAGTCTCTGCAGATTCAATAGATGCAGTTTTGGCCAACTTAATTAGTGGTCTTACATCCCCTTCAGCAATATAAGGCATCTTGGTTGTAGATTTTGCTTTTGTTGGACGGGACAAAGCACCCAAGGCTCTAGCTGACTGTGTTGCAACAACTGGAGTATTGCTAGTCAAAAGCTTCATGCAAGGATTAACCACTTCATCCGTTGCGAGGCTATCACAAATATCATGTCGAGTGCTGAATATGTCAGCTAGGACAGAGGCAGCATATTCTTGAGTCTTTTCATTTGAGGAATTTAGAACTTTGACAAGTGACCTTAGCCCTTCGTTAGCAGCGGCCCCTTTACGCACAAGGTCATTCTGAGATGCCATGGTAAGCACATGACCTAACACCTTAATTATATGGGCCTTTGAGCTTGGTGAATCTCCCTTTAGTAATACTAGCAATTGATTTATGGTAGCCGAATCAGCAGTCACGATTAGCTTTGTTAGGGTCCTAGCTGATGCTTCTTGTCCCTTTGGTCCACCATTTTTGAGAAGCCACAAGAACGAATGTATAGCTCCAGCACTTTCAACGCAGGCACGGATGTCTTCACTATGGCAGCACAGGTTATACATAACATGTGCTGCATCTTCATTAGCCTTCTGAGACCCCATTTCTAGTAACTGAACAAGTGGCGGAATCCCACCAGCGGCAGTGATTGCCCACTTGCTGTCATCAACTTCGTCAGTTAGGATAGCAAGCATCTCAACAGCATACTCCTGATGTTGTTCACTGGATAACCCCAGTAGTGATATCAGTAACTGAATCCCTTCTCTCTTTCCAATTGCATCCCAGACATTCAGTCCATCACAACATAACTGTATTAGGGAGAGTATCAGATATTCTTGTACATCACCGCTGGCCATTGTTATGAGGCCCGTAAGAACCTTCTTAGATTCTGATTGGTGGACCAGATTTGACAGATAAGCATTGCTGTAAAGACTTGCCAAGGCCTCAAGGAGACGTTCCTGGACCAACTTATTATCCCGTGGCTTTAGGAGCATTATTAGAATATTCTCAATCTTCGTTGCATCAAAATGTTCTTCTGCGTTGAGCTCAAAGACCATAAGAGCATAAGCAAGTGCCCCAATTATATCAGCAACAGGAGCAGCTAACCTTGGGGACTGAGAAAGTTCACCCAAATACAACACGAGGGCACACATTCCACCACATATATTGGATAAAGCTTTTATTGTGTGCCGCTGGAGCATTTGCCCTCCTTCGCCTTGCATACACTCTTTGGAAGGAGCTACAACAGCCCCTATGAGAATTGGCACACCCTGTGAGTCAACTATAGCTTTCTTTGCTTTGGTTGATTTTAGAGAAAGAACCTCTAAAGCCTCAGCTGCACTGGCACGGACAGTCACATCATTTTTCTGATGTAAGAGGCTTAGGAGAGCTTTGATTGCTCCAGAATCAATTATCTTTGGAATGCTATCACCAAATGCCAACATCACTCGGGCCAATAGAGAAGCTGCATTTGATTGAGCTGAAGCATTATCAGAAGAAAGAAGTCCTACAATAATGTCAACTCCACCACCCTCAAGAGTTGCCTTCCAATGTCCATCTTTATCACCACAGAGATTTCTCAAAGCCCCAGTCACAAATCCTTCTACTGTTTTGTCCTGCTTCTGGTTTGGATTAAGCTGCTCCCACAAAGTTGGTACTACACGTTCTGTAACAAATATTTTAGTGCCGATAGGATCATCCGAAATTCCACTAGATGACACCTGAAAAATTGCTTCTGCAGCTGCCTTCCTTGCTTCAGTGGAATCCGACTTCAACAGTGAAAGTAGAGGTGGAATACATCCACCTAGAAGAACCTTCAACCGCAAGTCTTCATCTTTACATAATACACATAAGGTTGCAGCAACATTTACTTTTGCCAAAGGAGTGCCATTTCTCAGAATGAATATGAATAGTGGCATTGCTTGGCCATGTGAACAAATAAGACCCCGTACTTCCTTTCTTGCTTTGGATATGCCGAGCAAGCGTGCTGTAGTAAGTTCTTTTTCATGTGGAGAAGATTTGTTACCATGCAGCTGCTCAATAAGTTCAGCAACCCTTGAGATTGTCTTTTCCGGATCATCCATTTCAGCAGTTTCATTCGACTCACTGGAAGTTACAAAAAAAATAATAAATAAATAAATAAAAAGAGCGATAAATTCAGAAAAGCACAGCAGCCAGAAAGTAAAATCTACTTAACTTCAAGCAAAAAAGATAAAGAGTTGTGTGGAACAAATTTAAACCAACCCACAAGCAGCACATGGACATATCTAGCATGCACATGAACTGGGGGAACAGACCTGGTCTTCTGAGAAGAGGATGAAACCTTCCTGTCCCTCAATTCAGGGGAAGAAGATTTTGACATTGGCAACAAGACTCCACCTTGACACTTTTCTTGCTTCCTACAGAATGTGACTACCTTATGGTTAGTGTACCATTCAGTTTTGCTTGATCAATGCCAACTTAAGCCTAAAGAAAAGAGAAAATTCAATAAACAAAGGGAAACGTGGATAAAGATTTGCTCTCTGCTCTGCTTCACCTGAAATGGAACCAGGGAGGAGCAAGAGGCAGGAGAGGAAGAAAAGTCATCTATCTATATATGTGTGTGTGTGTCCTCAAAACCTTCTCTAATTTGTGGCAACAAATGCCCCCAGAATTTTGGTCTAGTGATATGACCGCAGTATGTGAGGTGTGGGTTAGGTGCACAACACGGGTTCGAACTCGGCCACAAACAAAAGTCTGGTATATAAGTGGAGAAGGTCAGAGGAGCGGGCCAATTATCCATGGAGTTGCCAATGACCTCGAGAGTTTCTCGGTTATTAAGAAAAATTATGGCTACATATAGATTCGAACTTTACACTCCTTTGCTAATTTTGATTTACAATAACGAACCAAAGAGAGAGGAAGCCATTCCCAAAAATATGAAAATGTTTCAAATTCCCAATCCAACTAATCAATAGAAACACACTTCACAAACTTAAACTTCAAGAAGCTAATAACAAGGAATTATAAAAAACAAAACAACTTTGCAGAATATACTTAAACAAACAAGTGCAACTTACTGCAGTCACAAAATTTCGTCTCAATGCTGCAAAACTGAGCTCCTCTGTTGAAGTTTTAACAATTTAGAAGCTGGGAAAACCCCCAGATTTTCACCTAAAATTTTATGTAAGCACATAGCTGTACAAGATTCGAACCAATGGGGAACGTAAGCTTTTTTCCAAGAAATTCTGCATAAACCCCCAAAAAATTAAAAAACGTACCAGATCTCCATTAATGACATGTATGTGCAGGTGAGTGAGATTCTTATAAATACGTATAAACGTATATGTTATGTATGTACTACATGCATATACTACAACAACAACAACAACAACAACAACAACAACAACAACAACACACCCAGTATAATCTCACAACTACATGCATATACAATTTGGTGAATTGGGGATTAATTAAAATTGAGAAAAATAAATTAATAAAAGCTGTAGAAAAGAACAAGATAAAGAGATCAGATCAGACGAAAGTATTTCAATGAAAATTAAGAAAATGAGATGAAATGATAATATGCATATATTAGAGGATCAACCTATTATGACATGAAATAAATAACTTAATTTTTTTAATGGGAAAAAGTAATTCAATATAAAAAGAAAAGGTTCCAGAAAAAATGTACCTTTTTGTGTGAAATTAACTATTTCAGCAGAAGAAGAACATCATCTATGGAGGGACAAGGAAGCGTAGAGAGAGAAAATTTGTAAGGGGGGGGGGGGGGGGGGAGGGGGAGAGAGAGATGGGAGAGTGAAGTCTGCTCTTTTGCTTTTTTCTTCTCTCTCTGTCTTTTTTCATTTTCTGTTGAGGTGTTTTTATAATTAACGTATTTATATTTCCTTTGACCTTTGTGTTAAAGTAACGAAGACTCTATACTAGTCCCATAAACTAATGTATAATAGTACATGTTTAGTGTAAATAATGTACGTATATTATGTTTTGAATAAAAATATGTATATTTCCTTTTGATTAACAATTCTACTTTTTTTGTCTATTATTCACAATTTTAAGAAGAAAAACGGGCGAAGCACAGCAATAACCATTTTTAAGTCCGTTATTTAAAATATATTCATAATTTATAATATATTTAAAGATTGGCTAATTCACTCAAACTTTAGTATTAAGTATCCTAAATTTGAAAATTCATGACTTATTATCCTGAATTTTTGAGCTACTAATTTGGAATTTAGGACTAAGCATCCTAAATTTCTAAACCACTAATTTAAAATTTCAGGACATAAGATTCGAACTTTAGAACACGGTATCCTGAAGTTTAAACTTTGAGGTTTAAACTTTAGGACATCGTGTCCTGAAATTTGAGCGAAATTGGCTAATCTTTGAATACATTGTAAAATGTGGATATTTTTTAAACGACATGCTTAAAAGTAGCTATTTGGTGTCATTTCCGCAACAAAAAAAATTCATCCATTAATATATACACATATATAAGAATATACACATTATATTATTGGATCCCTATCAGACATGAAATTTTTTGAGATTATTTTGGATATAATTATATTCATTTATCTTTTTATGGTTGCATGAAATAACGCATGCGTTGAGTATAAAAGAATTGTTCTTCTTACAATAGAATTTTGAAAGAGTAGTCTTTTGTATTAAACATCCTCAGCTAGCATTTTCAATTAATTGCAATATATTGAATTAAACATTCCTAGTAGTGGGGAATTGAAATAAAGTGGATTAGAGTTGTTTATCAAAAAATTTGGGAAGAAAAAGTTCTTCAAAAATTGTGTCTAGAGTATTCAAGGTTGAGAAATGGCACAAATGAGCTAAGTCTCGTTTCCCCTCTCTTTTACCATGTTGCAGCAGGTGTTGCAAGTTCACAAATGTGATGCCTGCAAATGCAACACAAATTGCAAATGCAATCAGTGCATTAAATTCCTAGAAGTCACAAATGCGATAATTTGTTCGCAAATGCGCCCAAAAGCTTCCAAATGCAAAGATTATATTTGATACCAGTGGTCGCAAATACGACCAAAATGTTCGCAAAAGCAGCTTCAGACAGTTCGCAAATGCTAATATTTTCTGCGCAAATGCGAGATCACCCCGCCTAGGCCATGTTGCAAATGCCTCTTGTTTGGATATGCGAGCCAGACCTCACATTTGCAAGATCTGCAACAGACATCGGTAGGTAACATGAAATGCACCAACAATTGCATAAGTGCCCAAACTTATATGTAACACTCTCAACTTACTCGATTCTCTCGGGCTCCAAATCAAACATGCACATATGTTTAATAACATTCTACAAATTTACTCACTACCTCAAATCATCAAAATAACATCAAATAACATGATTCGATTCAGAACTCATGATTTTCAACTTGAAAACTCATTTTCATAATTTTTCACATAGCCCACCGAAATGCACTTGGTTCACCCCGGACCCCAACCAAAAGTGCGCACAAGTCTAATAATATCATATAAACCTACCAAAATTGTCAAATCACCAATCTGAGGTCGTTTACCAAAAATATTGACCATGGTCAACTCAAGTTCCATATTAAGCCTATAATTACTTTTTCTTCAAATTTTTACATAAAGACTTTTCGAAAAACGACATGGACCATGCACGCAAATCACAAAAATATCAAATGAAGCTAATAGAGGTTCCAGAACATGAAAATAAAGGCTATTACTTAAAACAATCTCTCAGGTCGTTACAGTTTTAGGCTTGACCTCTGTCTTGATTAGCTCAAATTCTGGCACTATAGTCACGACACTGCTTTGCCAACATGGTCAGTGTATGCAAACGGCAAAGTTGCAAATTTGTTCAGGATTTTAGCACATCTTATTGAGATGCCAAATAGCGTGTTCGTTCTCGTACATGTCTCAACTAATATTAATATACCCATACATCTAATGCATTTCTAAAAAAAATAAAGTCATTGTACCTCAGTAGAGCAAAAACAACTCAAAGCACCCTTCCAATAACAAATGCATGTAACACATATGGAAAAGGCAGCAAAATCATAGATTATAAATCAGTTATCAATTAATCTCTCCGGTGTGAACTCCCTACCGATCTGACTCCAGCGGATTCTCGAGAAGCTAATTCTCTTAACTAAGCTCGCGAGCCACACACCAAAATCACGACACGTCCAATTGACATGTAACTATAGAGTATAGACAAAGCACATTTTGTATTTTGTTTTGATAGGGACTTTGTTTCTTTAAAGTTCCCATAGTATAAATAGTACCCTCTATCTCAATTTATGTGTCTAACTTTGTATGGAGTTTTAAAAAAATAAAATAAGACTTTTAAAACTTCTGGTCTCAAACAAGTTAGGAATATTTATACGGTTATAAATTATTTTATTAAGAGTAAATGAAAATTTTGCTCTCACTTTGAACTTTAACTTGAATCCAAAGATGTGTTTCTTTGATTGTGTTCCGTCCCTTTTATTCTTTCTTCTTATTTAATTTTCATTGCTCGTGTGAGATTTATAAAAGGATTAAGTTTTTATAGTAGAAGTTGGTATTTTGGTATTTTATTCTTTCTTGGATTGAATTATCCTATCCTTATATGTTTAGTTTCACGTATTTCGGCAATCTGATATGCTCTAACCCTAGGACACAGAACTATAGAATAGTATTTTAAAATGTATAGGCATAAGGCGAGTTATTTTACATATGCCTCAGCGAGGCGTAATCCCCGAGCCACAGGGCGTAAGTATGTGTACATAATTTTTAATATTTTATGAAATAATATAATTACAATAGATATTTACAAATAGTTAAAATTGCATAAAAATGAAGAAATCTATATATATATATATAAGAGATTAGCTATTTGTTGCTTTTGGGAGATAGTAGCAAACATACTTTTTGTTTTTTTTCTTTTTTCGATCTTTCGCCGAGGGTCGATTGGGAACAACCTCTCTGTCCTATCGGGTAGGGGTAAGGCATGCATACATATTACCCTCCCCAGACCCCATCCTGTGGGACTATACTGGGTAGTTGTTGTTGTTGCTGGGAGATAGTAGCAAAAATCTATATATATATATATAAGAGAGAGAGAGAGAGAGAGAGAGAGAGAGAGAGAGGTGTGCTCCATCCCTAGAGAAAAACTAGGCAAAACAATCCATTATACGTCATTTACAAGCACAAGTAACTTGAGTTGAAAAGAATAAAGTTTTCTACACGGAGAAAAAAAAAGGTGACTAACCATCAATTTGAACTTTGAACTTGCTACTATGTAAAAGAATTGAGTTCTCTTTGTATTTGCAAGAAATTGACTATTTGCCTTTGGAAGATAGTAGCGGACAAGATAAAGAATTGAAAAAGGCCATTGTCTACCCCAAAATTGAGTAACAATTGAATTTGTACGTGGTTTTAAGGATATGTAGTTTAATTCGACACGAACAATTAAGAATATGAAATAAATGAGCTATATATGAAATAAACGTTCAAACCAATTGCAATACTATGGCTGAGCCTGAACTTAGACTGGTCAATGACCTCGTCCGTGGAGGGGGAGGGGGCGATCCAAGCCTAGTTGTGTACGAAGAAAATAGCAAATGAACAAAAACTTTCACAACAGCTAAAAGGTAGAAAACAAACTTGTATTGCTTTTATTTGTGTGGTACAATGTGTTCAAGAAAAGAAAAAACTCCCATTTATATAGTAGGGGAGTTTTAATCTTAGCAGAAGTATAAAAAGGTAAACATATTCCTTTTCGGATAATTGTTGATCCACAATCGACATCGAGTGAGATTCGCGTTGTGATATCCGGTTGAGGGCGGGAATCATGGCCCTCTATATGTCATGCACAACCGTTCAGCGTGTCTCCCTAGGTCTATAACTTATACTTGGGTCGGGGTGTGTTGTTTTACCACATCCGTTGATGGATACATCATTCGTTCCCCCTGGGTCTCGACATGAAGGATCTCAGACCTTGATTACAATATCGTTGATCCATGCTCTCCATTTGTTTCCTCGTCGAGAAATCGGGGTAGATATTTACCACCCAATTTTACCTATATATGGATAGTCCCCTTATTTTTAGGAGAGTAGGTTTATCAAAGCGATGGGAAACAATAAATGGACCCCGATTCCTTCCTTCACGTTCCAACCGAAATGAAGGGTCAACAAAATGTTCCATCAGTCACATCATTTTGACTTCGAACACGTGTTAGTCGCCGGTTGGCTGTCCTCAAATCGAAACACTGCACAATAATTGTTCTTCATATATAAAAGCTTCAATCCTTTTTCACTTCTTCCACTTTCTGATTCCAGAACTTAACCTCGAATTCTCTAATTGTGTTTAACTCCTTCAAATGTTTATACATTGCTCCTTATACCTTCATATCTTCATCTTCAATCCTTGTACATTCTCAATGGATCTTCAATCCAGACTTTCATACCTTCATCCCATCATCAAATCTTCAAAGTTTTTCTTCAAACCTTTATATTTTTCTTTCAAAACTTAATATTTTATAGATTACAATGGCAAAAAATTCCAAGGTAAGGAGCATTGAGGTTGCTCGGGAGCCCCCTTGAAGAGCTTCATACTCGGGGGCTGCTTTATCGGGAATGATATCAATGTTGATAATGCCTCTGGTCAATAGGACCGAAGCGAGGGAGCATTGAGGTACATATGTTCCGTTACTAAGAAAATACTACCCACAACCTGAGTGGACTGTAATTAGGAGGGTAAGGAGGTGGTCGCCCCTAATCCCAATAATAACATCACCACTCATGTGGATGGTTACTTTAGTGTTTACACTTACCCCTTCACACTCACCCCGGTGGACCCCATAGTCCTTGCCTTCTATAAAAGGTACGAGGTGTGCCTTTGAAAAATCCACCCATCCTTTTGGAGGATCGTAATTACAACACTTCGTGAAAAACAACGAAGTGCCTCGGTTCACCCTCGGCCGTCTACTTTACCTACACATTCCCCAAAACTTTTGGAGGGTGATCAAGCTCGTTCATCGAAAAAGCAAGGCTCCATTCTCGAGCATCAATTATGACCGGGATCGAGACTTGTAGTGAAGGTTCATTTGGGTGAAAATCGAAGACTTCATACCTTCCAAATTCTTACTATTCACCGAGAAGTGGAACACATCCCGTATGTTTTTTCTTTCTCGAACATTTATCATTTCCCTTTATTCTTTCTCTTATTGCATGTGTTTGTCGCTGGGCAACTGTTGCCCAAATTCCTAATACAGTTCTCCGCTTCAAGGAGTGGATCAAGAGGATCTGGAAGCAGATATCATACTCTAAGCACGCATGGCACAAGCTCTCGAGGGGCAAATGGGAGGCCCGTTCCCATGGTGAGGTTCTTTATCGAATAATTACCTTCATAATCATGGCCCTCTATATGTCATGCACAACCGTTCAGCGTGTCTCCCTAGGTCTATAACTTATACTTGGGTCGGGGTGTGTTGTTTTACCACATCCGTTGATGGATACATCATTCGTTCCCCCTGGGTCTCGACATGAAGGATCTCAGACCTTGATTACAATATCGTTGATCCATGCTCTCCATTTGTTTCCTCGTCGAGAAATCGGGGTAGATATTTACCACCCAATTTTACCTATATATGGATAGTCCCCTTATTTTTAGGAGAGTAGGTTTATCAAAGCGATGGGAAACAATAAATGGACCCCGATTCCTTCCTTCACGTTCCAACCGAAATGAAGGGTCAACAAAATGTTCCATCAGTCACATCATTTTGACTTCGAACACGTGTTAGTCGCCGGTTGGCTGTCCTCAAATCGAAACACTGCACAATAATTGTTCTTCATATATAAAAGCTTCAATCCTTTTTCACTTCTTCCACTTTCTGATTCCAGAACTTAACCTCGAATTCTCTAATTGTGTTTAACTCCTTCAAATGTTTATACATTGCTCCTTATACCTTCATATCTTCATCTTCAATCCTTGTACATTCTCAATGGATCTTCAATCCAGACTTTCATACCTTCATCCCATCATCAAATCTTCAAAGTTTTTCTTCAAACCTTTATATTTTTCTTTCAAAACTTAATATTTTATAGATTACAATGGCAAAAAATTCCAAGGTAAGGAGCATTGAGGTTGCTGGGGAGCCCCCTTGAAGAGCTTCATACTCGGGGGCTGCTTTATCGGGAATGATATCAATGTTGATAATGCCTCTGGTCAATAGGACCGAAGCGAGGGAGCATTGAGGTACATATGTTCCGTTACTAAGAAAATACTACCCACAACCTGAGTGGACTGTAATTAGGAGGGTAAGGAGGTGGTCGCCCCTAATCCCAATAATAACATCACCACTCATGTGGATGGTTACTTTAGTGTTTACACTTACCCCTTCACACTCACCCCGGTGGACCCCATAGTCCTTGCCTTCTATAAAAGGTACGAGGTGTGCCTTTGAAAAATCCACCCATCCTTTTGGAGGATCGTAATTACAACACTTCGTGAAAAACAACGAAGTGCCTCGGTTCACCCTCGGCCGTCTACTTTACCTACACATTCCCCAAAACTTTTGGAGGGTGATCAAGCTCGTTCATCGAAAAAGCAAGGCTCCATTCTCGAGCATCAATTATGACCGGGATCGAGACTTGTAGTGAAGGTTCATTTGGGTGAAAATCGAAGACTTCATACCTTCCAAATTCTTACTATTCACCGAGAAGTGGAACACATCCCGTATGTTTTTTCTTTCTCGAACATTTATCATTTCCCTTTATTCTTTCTCTTATTGCATGTGTTTGTCGCTGGGCAACTGTTGCCCAAATTCCTAATACAGTTCTCCGCTTCAAGGAGTGGATCAAGAGGATCTGGAAGCAGATATCATACTCTAAGCACGCATGGCACAAGCTCTCGAGGGGCAAATGGGAGGCCCGTTCCCATGGTGAGGTTCTTTATCGAATAATTACCTTCATACTTTTAGCTTACACACATTGCTAAGCCTTTTGTTTCCTTACAGGTTTGCCTAAACCACGAAACTCAGGTTGTTAGATGTAATGATCCGTCCTCGCTTGCCAAACCCTTCGCTTTGGGATAGCCGGGGGATATTGTAAAGGAGGATAAAAAGAAGAAGAAAAAAGGTCCTATGGTTCCCCGAAAGTCGAAGTGAAAAAGAAGAAGGTGACCATCCGGGTCCAAAAAATAAAAAAGAGCACCAAGTCCAGGGTACAAGACTCTAATTCCCTCTATCAACTTAGGGATTACCCCGAGGATGATGACTTTTCTATTTCTTATGGGTTGAACCTTAACAAGGGGGAGCAGGTAGCAATCGTGAAAGATGACCACGAGGTCGATCCCTTTCTAGCTCAGGAACTAGAGGAAAAGATGGAGAATGCGAGATCTCATGAGGTCGCTCTTGTCCTGAAGGAGTTATTTGGTGTCATTAACATCGTGGAGACCCCCTTTTACTGAGTCCATTCTCGAAGAGGACCAAGCGGGTAAATAAAAATCAAGAGAGAAGGCTTCGTGCCTAGATGATGCCCTCTACACGTTCTTTGATGGCATGGATATGGCTGTGCTAGAGGACTTTTTTGGGCTTGGTCACATGGAGGTCTCGAAAAAGGATGTGCCATTGGGAGTAGATGAGTCGAGCTCGATCCTAAAATTAGTGATGCAATTCCCTGTCCCGAGCATGGGCCCCGAGCATAAGAGAATGGTTGTTCTTACTATCCTAGTGGATGGTCGGGCCATATCCGCTCCTGTGGGCATAACTAGCTACTTTCAATGTCTGGTGACCGAGGAAGATCAGGCAAAGATAAATAAGGCGGGCATGTCGAGCCTGTTCAACGAGGTGCAACATGTGCTAAAACCGTGTAAGGCATCTGCCCTTTGTTCCCCTTTGTGAATCTTATTTGGCTTTTGATGTGATCTAATAACTTTATCAGTTTTTAGGCCAGTGCTTTATCATGAAAGCTATCCCCGATCTCACTTGGTGATCAGCCAACTCTAGTTCGAGCACAAAGAGCAAGTCCAGAACAAGGACACGTACATGACTCTTAGTGAGTTGCAAGACGAGGCCCTCAAGGACTTCCCGATCATCGAGCCGAGCTAGAAAAGTCCCAAAGGGAGGCCTCAACCTTGAAGTGGGAACATGCAGGAAATCAACAACAAACTATAAAACCAAATAGTGCCCATAGTAAATTGACAGTAAATAAAGAACAGAGAGAAATTTTACGTGGAAAATCTCAGCTCAACGGGATTGACAACCACGACCTACCTTTGTAGGATTTCAACTTTACTATTGAAAAATCTTTAGATTACAAACTACTGTAACCTAGGAATTAACCTCTTAATCCTTCACTAACATGTAAATACACTATTACAAGATGCTTTGTTATAACACTGTTACAAAGACTTAATCACTCACTAACTTGTAATAACACTATTACAAGCCATTTTGTCTATTACAAAGACTTCCGACTCGACTAACTCTAGCCAAGACACAAACACAAAGTTTTATGATTTATAATTGTTTCCTACACAATGCTTCTAACTATACTAAGTAGGAATTACAAGTGAAGAATGATCGGTTCCAAACCTGACTATTGAGTAGCAATGATGGTCGATGCAGCTTTACCCAACAAAGGTCGGGATCGAATCCACATGGAGAATTAGTTTAGAGATAGGTTTATATCCGAATAGAGATGAGGGTTTTTCTTTTAATTGCAATAGATAAAACTAAGTACAAATTTTTGTCGGTTGTTTTCAAGGATTTAAAGGGACTAGGGTAGTGACTTCCGCCTAGGTGGATTTCTAACGGGTAGCAAGAATCTAGGGCAATCATATGATTATTGGGGTCGTAATCTAGCTATCGATTGTGAACATGTCGTGATGGCACCCAGTCCCCACGACTAGGTAAGCCTAACACGTTGCGGAATATACAAGTTATAAATACTTAAATAAGAAACAGCGGAAAAATAGCATAAGAGATATGTAATCCGTGCCGCTTGGCACATACATCCGTCACACAATGAATAAAAACACTACCAAGATCCGGAACCCCACGGTAACACAGACTAAAAGAGAAAATACAACTGTGGCTCTATGTGTAAAGAGTATCTAACAACGAAATGAAGAAAAATGTCAACTAGTACTACTAGGATAGAAGGAAAGCCTCCGGATCTGCGGACGTAGCAGATCATACCTCGAGGTCTCCAGAAAAGCTGCGGAAATCACCTAGCACGAGCCTGCCTCTGATGTACCTGGATCTGCACAACAAAAGTGTGCAGAAGAGTAGCATGAGTACACCACGGCGGTACTCAGTAAGTGCCAAGCCTAACCTCGATGGAGTAGTGACGAGGAAGGTCAGGGCCCTACTGAGAAATAATAATATAATGATGATAACAAAATAAACAGTTTAAAAGAAAATAACAATAATTTCCGAAATAACAATCATAAGATGATTACCGCAACTGTCTACAATTAAACTAACAACAAATAATCAACTCAATAAAACAAATCCAGGACCTGTGGGAATTGAACCCACAGTCCCATTCTCAATACCTCTGGGTCTCCGGGAATCGAACCCACAGCCCATGTCTCAATAATATCTCGATAACTCGGGATCTCCGGGAATCGAACCCGCAGTCCCTACCAATAAGTCAGGATCTCGGGAATTGAACCCGTAGTCCATATTTCAATAATCTCGGGATCTCGGGAATTGAACCCGTAGTCCATATTTCAATAATCTCGGGATCTCGGAAATTGAACCCGTAGTCCATATTTCAATAAATCTCGGGATCTCGAGAATTGAACCCGTAGTCCATATTTCAATAAATCTCGGGATCTCGGGAATTGAACCCGTAGTCCACATTTCAATAAATCTCGGGATCTCGGGAATTGAACCCGTAGTCTACATTTCAATAAATCTCGGGATCTCGGGAATTGAACCCGTAGTCCATATTTCAATAAATCTCGGGATCTCGGGAATTGAACCCGTAGTCCACATTTCAATAAATATCGGGATCTCGGGAATTGAACCCGTAGTCCACATTTCAATAAATCTCCGGATCTCGGGAATTGAACGCGTAGTCCACATTTCAATAAATCTCGGGATCTCGGGAATTGAACCCGTAGTCCACATTTCAATAAATCTCGGGATCTCGGGAATTGAACCCGTAGTCCACAACCACGGCAAGTAAAGGAATACACATGAGAAGTATAATATGCTTAACGATAACTTCGCCGATGAACGGCGCCAGCGATTACCAAGAAAAAACTCAAGTAAGTCAATTAAGCAACTAGACGGTTAGATTCTATCTAATCATGCTTTTCTAACTACTACCGAGTAGGAATATCGAATTTAACAACTAAGAACAAGAATATCACTCATTGAACATTTTGAGTAAAGTATGTGTTCAACAACCAGCGCATGTACACGCCCGTCACCTCGCGTACAAGGCATTTAAAGTATCACAATAATATCCTAGGGGTGAAAGTCCCCTACACGAAGTTAGACAAGCCACTTACCTCGACTCCGGTACAAAACCGCTATGAAACAACTCTCTTGCCGTGAATGTCGGCCTCCACAAGTATAGAATCTGATAAAAATCAATAGAATCACATCAAAATAGGCTAATTGGGCATTACCCAATCAAAATAACTCAAAATACACCAAAATCCACAAGTTGCCAAAACCCGACTTTCGGTACGCTTATCGAAAAATCACGAAAGTTATATATTCGGAACCTTTGTCTCAATACGAGTCTAAGCATATAAAGTTTATCAAATTCGGACTCCATTTGCCCACTCAAAACCTTGATTTTCTAAAGTTCAAGCCTAGGGTGAAAACCCCCATAAAACACCCCAAATTCCTCCATTTTCATGAGATAATTGCATAATATTGTCAACAATAATCATAATTTGAGTCCATAGTTGATTACCTGAAGAAACCCCTTGAATCTCCCTTCAAAATCGCCCAAATCGCCCCTTAAGCCGAGCCCTCAAGTTTGGAAATGTTTCTGAAATTTCTAACTTCTGATATAATTAACTCTCTGCGATTTCCGCTTCTGCGGACAAAATTCCGCTTCTGCGGATCCGCTTCCGCGACATTTTGTCGCTTTTGCGAAGCCTAGGCCTGGCTGGCCCAATCCGATTCTGCGAGAAAAGGACCGCTTCCGCGCGTCCGCTTCCGCGATTGGACAACCGCTCCTGCGAGACTTTCCGCTTCTGCGATTAGTGGTCCGCTTCTGCGGAGTCGCTTAAGCGGATTCCCCTCCGCTCCTGCGGATTCTCACTCCCCGACCCAAGGTCGCTTCTGCGACGAGTCCTCCGCACCCGCGACTCCGCCTCAGCGGAAGGGGATCCGCCTCTGCGAACCCAGGCGCTCCTGCGCCCCAAGTTCCGCTCCTGCGGGCTCGCCTCTGCGGTCCCATTTCCGCAGGGGCGAAAATGACAGAACAGAAGGCCCAACCTACAATTTTCCATGTTTTCCTTCCGTTTAACCATCCGAAACCACCCCGAGGCCCCGGGACCTCATCCAAACACACCAACACATCCTAATACCTTATTCGAACTTGTTCCAATCCTCAAGACACGTCTAACAACATCAAAACCCATAATTCACATCGAATTCAAGCCTAAATTCCTTAAAACTTTACGAATTGCACATCCGATCTAAAACCCAACCAAACGACGTCCGAATGACCTGAAAATTTGCGGACATATCCAAAATCACATAACGAAGCTACAGAAATTGTCGGAATTTCATTCCGACCCCCGGATCAAAATCTCACCTATCGTTCGGATTCGCCAAAATTTCAACCTTCGGCATTTCAAGCCTAATTGAGCTACGGACCTCCAAAATACATTCCGAACGCGCTCCTAACCCCGAAATCACCCAACGGAGCTAATGGAACCATCAGATTTCCGTTCAGAGATCGTCTTAACACTGTTCCGGCTACGGACCATTTTCTAGCTTTAAAGCTCTCATTTAGGGACTAAGTGTCCCAAAATGCTCCAAATTTCAGAACCGACTCTCCCGCAAACCACAATAGCAGAAATGAACTTAGGGGAACAGTTAAATTAGGGATTGGGGCGTAATTTTCTAAAACGACCGGTCGGGTCGTTACATCTTCCCACACTTAAAGATTCGTTCGTCCTCGAACGAGCATAGAAAACATACCCGGAGTAGTGAAAAGATGAGGGTACTGGCTGCGCATATCCTGCTCGGTCTCCCAAGTCGCCTCCTCGACCGGCTGGCCCCGCCACCGAACCTTTACCGAAGCGATGTTCTTTGACCTTAGCTTTCTGACTTGCCTGTCTAGAATGGCTACTGGCTCCTCAACATAAGACAGATCCTTGTCTAGCTGAACAGAAGTGAAATCCAACACATGCGACGGGTCACCAAGGTATCTCCGGAGCATGGAGACATGAAATACGGGATGAACTCCGGCTAGACTGGGAGGTAAGGCCAACTCATAAGCAACCTCCCCAACACGCCTCAAAATCTCAAAAGGGCCAATAAATCTAGGACTCAGCTTTCCTTTCTTTCCAAACCTCATAACGCCCTTCATGGGCGAGACTCGAAGCAGAACCCGCTCACCAACCATAAAAGCCACATCGCGAACCTTCTTGTCCGCATAACTCTTCTCTCTAGACTGGGCTGCACGAAGTCTGTCCTGAATCACCTTGACCTTGTCCATAGCCTCCTGAACCATATCAGTACCTAGCAACCTGGCCTCGCCCGGCTCAAACCAACCCACGGGAGACCCGCACCTCCTACCATATAGGGCCTCGTACGGTGCCATCTGAATACTAGACTGGTAGCTGTTGTTATAAGCAAACTCCGCCAGTGGCAAGAAGTGATCCCATGAACCTCCAAACTCAATCACGCACGCACGAAGCATATCCTCCAAAATCTGAATAGTGCGCTCGGACTGCCCATCAGTCTGGGGGTGAAAGGCTGTGCTCAGGCTCCACCCGAGTACCTAACTCCTGCTGTACAGCTCTCCAGAACCATGAAGTGAACTGAGTGCCTCTATCTGAAATGATGGAAACTAGAATACCATGCAGCCGAACTATCTCCTTGATATAGATCTCCGCCAGTCGCTCCGATGAATAAGTAGTGCTCACCGGTATAAAATGGGCGGACTTGGTCAGCCGATCCACAATGACCCAAATGGAATCAAACTTCCTAACCGTCCGTGGAAGTCCAGATACAAAGTCCATGGTAATGCGCTCCCATTTCCATTCGGGAATCTCAATTCGCTGCATCAATCCACCCGGACGCTGATGCTCATACTTCACCTGCTGGCAGTTGAGGCATCCGGAAACATAATCAACTATATCCCTCTTCATCCGCCTCCACCAGTAATGCTGTTTCAAGTCCTGATACATCTTCGCGGCTCCCGGATGGATGGAATACCGCGAGCTATGGGCCTCTCCTAGAATCAGCTCTCGAAGATCATCTACATTGGGCACACAGATGCGCCCCTGCATCCTCATAACTCCATCATCTCCGATGGTAACATCTCGAGCATCACCACGCCGAACTCTATCCTGGAGGACAAGCAAATGAGGGTCGTCGAACTGACGCTCCCTGATGCGGTCAAATAGAGAAGACCGAGAAATCACACAAGCTAGAACCCGGCTGGGCTCCGAAAGATCCAGTCTAACAAACTGCCTGGCCAAATCCTGAACATCCATCGCCATAGGCCTCTCCGAAATTGGTAGATATGCTAAACTCCCCAAACTCTCTGCCCGACGACTCAAGGCATCAGCAACCACATTAGCTTGCCTGGATGATAGAGAATAGTAATATCATAGTCCTTCAGTAGCTCCAACCATCTCCTCTGACGCATATTCAGGTCCTTCTGCTTAAGCAAGTGCTGCAAGCTCCGGTGATCAGTGTAGATCTCATAAGGAACCCCATATAAATAATGACGCCAAATTTTCAAGGCGTGAACAATGGCAGCTAGCTCCAAATCATGAACAGGGTAATTCTTCTCATGCACCTTCACCTGTCTCGACGCGTAGGCAATCACCCTACCGTCCTGCATCAATACCGCACCGAGTCCAACTCGTGAGGCATCACGATATACAGTATAGGACCCCGAACCTGTAGGCAACATCAATATAGGGGCCGAAGTCAAAGCTGTCTTGAGCTTCCGAAAGCTCGCCTCACACTCGTCTGTCCACTGGAAAGGGGCACCCTTTTGGGTCAATCTAGTCATAGGTGCTGCAATCGAAGAGAACCCCTCTACAAAACGACGGTAATAGCCCGCCAAACCAAGGAAGCTGCGAATCTCAGTAGCGGAGGAGGGTCTGGGCCAACTCTGCACGACCTCCACCTTCCTCGGATCTACTTGAATACCATCACTCGACACCACGTGGCCCAAAAATGCCACCGAACTCAACCAGAATTCATATTTAGAGAACTTGGCATAAAGCTGCTTCTCCCTCAGAATCCGAAGCACTATCCTCAAATGTTGCTCGTGCTCTTCCCGACTCCGGGAATATACTAGAATATCATCAATGAATGACAATCACGAACGAGTCCAGATAAGGCCTGAACACACCGTGCATCAAATGCATAAATGCTGCTGGGGCATTAGTCGACCCAAAAGACATCACGAGGAACTCATAGTGACCATACCGGGTCCCGAAGGCAGTCTTCGGGATATCTGGCTCCCGAATCTTTAGCTGGTGATACCCACAGCGCAAATCAATCTTAGAAAACACACGTGCGCCACTGTAACTGGTCAAATAAATCATCAATACGGGGCAAAGGATACCGGTTCTTCTCTGTAACCTTATTCAGACCGACGATAGTCAATACACAAGCAAAGAGGGGCAGCTGTGAGCACGTGATTTTTACCCTATATATGAGTTATTTCCATAAATTCAAAATAAATAATTTTTCCTTATTTTTACAATTTGTGTGTTAATTCATATAAAAAAATACAAAAAAAATATGCATTTGCATTTAGGAAATTAATTTTGCTAGTAGGTACTAATTCATTTTAGAACAATTAAAGAAAAAATAAAAATAGCATCTTAATGTTTTAATTGAGAATTACTATAAAATAGATATCAAATAAATTTTAGGAATTAATTAATTTAATAATTTAATAAAGTCATAAAATAAGGCAATAAATAAATAAAAAAAAAAAAAAAAAGAAAAAAAAAAGAAAGGAAATAAAAAAGAGACACGCAAATAGCGTGTCTCTATCCTCTCATCTCCTGGATGTAACGGAAAGGGCTTCAATAACAGAAACACAGAGAGGGCTCCTGGGGGGCGAAAAAAAATTGGAGAGGACCTCTATCTCCATGATTCCTTTCTCTCCGACGCCTAAGCATAGCAACCATAGCCATCACGCCTCTGCTTCTTTCCATTAACAACACCTGAAATACACATCTACTCTCGCTTAAGTTCGAATCTCCGATCAAAAAATATGGAGTACGGTTAGGTCTGAGTTGAGATAGATGTTCCGACGCGGTTCGAGTGTTGCTCTCGTTTGGCATTTCATTTTGTGGGGAACAAGTTCCTGTGGTTCATTCAATTGTATTTCAAATCTGAAATCCTTGTAATTGTTGGAAGTATTCGTCAATTGAAAGACTATTTCAGTCGATTTTTTTTGAATCGGAGCTGCTGTACCTTGTGATTGTTTTCCTCTAATACTGACAATATTTTGGGCTACTAGTGTTGCCGATAAAGATTTTGCTCAATTTTGTTGCTTAGGAGTTTCAAAGTTTCTGCTGATTTTTGCGAACTTCGATTTCAATTTCAGAAACTGAAGTTGTATTTATTGATTTTGTTTTGCTGAGCTCCGTGTCTCTGTTGTTGCTTCTTCTGATCTGGGTTACGAATTTTTCCAAGTTGTTTTCATTAGCTAAGAGGTTGACGACATTTCCTGGCTTGGTGTTTTCCGATATTAAAATACCAGTTTGAGGTGCTGCTTGCAGGGTTTCGCTCGTTATCAACTCGCTCGTGAATCTGGATTTTCTATGTCACTGGAAATTGCTTGTTTGAGATACAAGCACATTGCAGTTCTGATTTGAGTTCGCCGGAAGTGTCGAGATTTTGCCCGGACTGATCGTTGCTTCAAATTTTTATCAAAGTTGTGGTATTCTTTTGTCTCGTGTACTCGCCAGAATCTCTTTATTAATCGAAATCTGCTTTTCTCAGGTTCATACATTTACTACTCTATTTGTATAGTGAACAAAAACTTTGAGTGAGCCATTATACTATTGATCGAGTTTACAATTTCTAATGATTGTGGGTGTTAACTCTTTGTTTGTGAATATTGAAGACTATGTAGATTTGATTGAGTGTTGTTGTTCCGTTACTAGTTGAACTTCATAGTTGTCTAGTTGCAGCCTCTATATTTTATTAAATTTAACTCATGCTTTTTGAAATCAAGCCTTGGAGCTTCATTATCTTCATCCTTCTGCCAGCCACCATTGTTGATTGCTCTCACTCATACATACCTTTCCCTTTCACACACGTTTAGGCCTCTAGTAATAGCTTCCTGATTCTAGGCTGAGGTCGTCGTTGAGATTCCGGCAAGTTATTTAGTTTCCCTGTTCAAGGTTCTCGTTTGCTTGATGATTTGAGAATTGTTGCGATTGTAAAAGTCCATCTTCTTTCAGATTATATCTTTTCAGAAGATTTGTATATCATTGGCTCCCTGTTATTCCCGATTTGCCAGTAAAGTTAGCTTATTTGGTACTTTATTCGGTTAGTTTGTATTTGTTGGACATAGCTCCTATTTCTGAAGAGTACATATTGGTTTGATAGGGAATCATGTGATATAAGACTTCATATGTGGCTTGCTTCTTTCACCGTTAGTCAAGTATTTTAGAACATCAATGAGATTGGTCTGTGCTTTCTGTACAGGAATGTGTTTCTAGTGCTACGTTTAATTTGAACATATTGTGTACCTATATTGTTGTTATTCAGTGAGGGAAATGGAGTTTGGTAAAGAAATGTGGCCATCATATTATAGTATGCTTGGTGTTAATGCAAAGGAAAAAGGATTTTGGGAACTAGTTAAATGTAGAAGTTTTATTTCTCCTCTTCTGGCTTTACTCTTTTGAAGTGTTGATGAAAAATCACTCTAAGACCTTATAAAGCAGTATATGGGTGCATAATAGAGTCACTGCTCCATGTTTTTAGTAGTATGTAATATTCACGGTCTAGTTACATTTCAAAGCCAATCATTTGTCAAGCAGTCCCTCGCCAAATCAAATACACAATTGCGGGGCCCTCAAATAAATTGTTATAAAAAAACATAGACTCGGGAAGGATCGTTTAGCGAATTTCACGGTCTTTCCCAAAGTTGATAAGGACGATAGACTCTTTAGGCGCGATTTGTAAATAAAATACTTTCCTAATTACGGGTGCGCATTTATGTGACCCAAATCTTACTCTCGGCGAAACTGAAATACACTAAAGTCACAGGCGTACTGGTTGCGGTGTGACTTGAGATGTGTTTTCGTGACGTCGCAATTCCTTAAAATTAAAAGCGGAACATTAAAAGCACATAATTAAAATGTATAAAGAAATCAGATAAAAGCAAAAAGAGCAGTTGAGCGACCGTGCTAAAACCACGGAATCCGGGAATGCCTAACACCTTCTCCCGGGTTAACAGAATTCCTTATCCAGGTTTCTAGTTTCGCAGACTGTATTACAGAGTCATAAATTTCCTCGGTTCGGGATTAAATCGGTGACTTGGGACACCATTATTTTCCCAAGTGGCGACTCCGAATAATTAAATAAATTGATCCCGTTCCGACTGTCCTTTAAGTGGAAAAACTCCTTCCACTGATTATTATTATACCCCTTCTTGGGGTGTAGTATTAAACGGTTGCACATTTACGTTTACACGTATATGCGGTGTAAAAAAGGAGGTGTGACAGCTCTGGCGACTCTGCTGGGGAAATGTAACCCAGAACTTCAGTTCAGGGTTTAAGAATTCGAGCTCAGTCAAATTGCTATTTTTGCTTATATCTAATTTCATTATATATTTTGATTAATGTGCTACATGTTTACCGCTTTGATATTGCGTGAACTGTATATATAAAACTGTGCCGAAAACCCTTCTCTTCTTACCCCCGGGAATGTGCTTACTGGTTGAGACTCCCCTTTCTGTTAGTGTCAATACCAAAAATAAGAAACAGAGGCCGGAAAAGTTACAAAGCCGGACGATCCCACGGGTCCCCGGTACGTAGCCCCCTCCTCGATCCAAGTTGTCCGCTCGGGTACACAGTCTAGTACCATTGAAAATCAGGATATCGAGCCTAGATTTAGGACGATTATTTGCATCATATCTGACTTAGTGGACTCAACACAGGGGTTGGGTCCGTCTAGGACAGGTGACCCGGATATCAAAGACTGAGCATGGTTATATGTTGCATTTATTTATCTTGGATCAGTATGCTGATTGGCTAAATTCCTGAAAACAAAAAGAGAGAAATTTTAGATATCGAAATATTGTCGATTGCTTGAAAAGAAAATTTGAAAAATAGGTAGAACAATTTTGTTGAAATAATTGGTCAAATAATCTGACCGAACTACGCAGGTTTGATTCTCGCCATTAGGTGGGATACGTAGGCAACCCTCATCGGGTCCAACCACCCCTTTAAAAAATCAAAAAAATGTGTGTTTAATTTTGTCAATAAAATCAAAGTGATGCCATTTTTGAAAAATAGCCGAATGCTCCGAAAGGACGCCGGAAGGCTGTTTTTGTAAAAATAGCCACTTTGAATCATTTTTAATAATTTGCGGGCACAGCCTTGAAATATTCCTTGTGGAAATGTTGCAAGGCCATAGCCGCAAAATCAAGTCCGGGTTCACACCCCGTTTGCAAAAATAACCAAAAAATGTCGAATTTTTTGATTTTGTTATAAATAAGTCGGGTGATGCTATTCTTGCTTAAAATTAGCCGAATGTCCCTCAAAAGGACGCCGGAAGGCCGTTTTTGCAAGAATAGCCACTTTGAGTCATTTTAAATAATTTGCGGGCATAGCCTTGAAATATTCCCTCGCGGAAATGTCGAAAGGCCGTATCCGCAAAATCAAGTTTTGAGCCATCAATCAACTTTACAAAAATATCCACTTTATCAAATAAGCCATTACATGGCCGAAATTTTGCTGAAATAGCCGCATTTTTGCATTGTAACTTCCTCAATCTTGTGTTGGCCTGTGTCGGTGCTGAATGATGCCCCATGAGCCACAGGATAAAATAAAAAAAATTTCAAGTTTATCTTTCATAAATAAATTTTGCAAAAATAGTCATTGTGTCAAATAAGCCATTATGTGGCCAATTTTGTAGAAATAGTCATAATTGACACCAAAAATATTCTTATTCTTGTAGAAATCTACTACACAAGTTTGTAGTTGGAGTCGGCTTCTATAATTTTCCTTCAAAGAAAAATAAAAAAAAAATAAATATCTCTTTATTTCTTGCAGTAATTTGCAAAAACTACGCTCGGTCTGATTCATGCGGGGTCATGATACGTAGGCAATCCATATAGGATTCGACCATTTCCATAACCAAAAAGAAAAAAAAAATGAAAAACTACAAAAAGAAAAAAAAAAGGAAAAAATGAAAAACCCACAAAAAAGGAAAAAGAAAAGAAAATAGCAGGAAAAAAAAGGGGAAATCAATAAGCGGAATACCTTAACACTAACATGATGTTTTCGTTTTGTTAATTCAGAAAGTTGAGGTGGTTGGTTGTGGTAAATTGGAAAGCAAGATCCAAGGAAAATGATAACCGACATCGAAGCTGTTACGAATGTTGAAGAGACTCAGGGTCAGAGTGTTCAACAAGGGTCTGATGTGGTAGAGGAAAATAGGACACTGAGACAACAAATGACCAAAATGCGTCAAGTATGGGCCAACGGCCAAGGACAGCCTTCTCATGAGTCACAATCTGCTATACAGCAAGAACAGTACCACTCTCCCGAGTACCACTCATACTCGTTTGATCTTCCTACAAACATTGAGAAGCCTACCCGAAAGAAGGTACAGGAAGAAATGGCCCAAAGATTGAAGAGATTAGAACAACGGCTGAAAAACATGCAAGAAACGGCAGGTCAAAAGAGTGTTGCCTTCAGAGATCTTTGTATGTTCCCCGATGTCCACTTGCCGCCTGGTTTCAAGGTTCCCAAATTGGAAAAGTATGATGGACGCGGAAACCCCATAGCCCACCTGAAAAGGTATTGCAACCAATTGAGAGGTGTGGGAAGAAAAGAAGAATTGCTTATGGCTTATTTTGGGGAAAGCCTCTCGGGAGTAGCATCTGAATGGTTTTGGGATCAGGACGCATCTGGTTGGCACGTCTGGGATGATTTGGCACGAGCCTTTATCAAACAATTTCAATACAATATTGACGTCACCCCAAACCGCATTTCCCTTTCTAAACTGAAAAAGAACCCAACTGAAAGTTTCAGGGAATATGCCATCAAATGGAGAGAGCAGGCAGCGAGAGCTAAGCCACCCATGAATGATCACGAGTTGGCCACAGTTTTCCTTCAGGCTCAAGAGCCGGATTACTTTCAAAACATGATATCTGCAGTTGGTCACTCCTTTGAAGAAATAATCAAAATGGGAGAAATGGTGGAAGATGGTCTTAAGACAGGCAAAATTATAAGTCAAGCAGCTCTCAAAAATGCGGCTCAGGATGTCCAAAGTGAATTCAATGATGTGAATAGGAGGGATGACGAAGTCATGATGACATCAGGGTCGAGAAGAGGTCCTATGAGAACATCTCAAAGGTATACACAACCTCATCAAGTTTTCCATGACCCTCTTAAGCATTACTACCCGCCTCGGAACCCTCCACACTCTGTTGATCCAGTCCAGTATGTTGCTCAATCCTCAAAACACCCAAGAAAGCGAGCCCGAACATCACAAAATCTTTACCAGCCTCCGCAAAATTTTCAAATACCTTATAACCTATATCCATGCCAGGGGTATGGAAAGGAACATAAGTTGAAAGATAATTTTACACTAATAGGAGAGTCCTATGCAAGCTTGTTTGAAAAGCTAAAACGACGTGGCGTGATTGCACCCATCCCTCCAAATCGGGTGGACCGACGTGCGAGAAGTTTTGACTCATCCAAAAGGTGTGAATACCACTCCAATGCCCTGGGGCACGATGTTGAAAGTTGTCGGGATTTGAAAAGAGAGATAGAAAGAATGATTCAGGAAGGAATAATTGCGGTCCAAGGCAGTGGCATCCAGAACATTGCACAGAATCCTTTACTCGCACATAACGGAGCACATTTTGTGGGAATGATGCCCGGTGACGTGGGTGATGAAAATCTTCTTGGGAGGTCATTTTATGGTGGAGATTTTCTACGAAGATTTCAACATTGTGAGCACGTGATTTTTGCCTAACATGAATTACTCCCACAAAATCAAAACAAAAATTGTCTATTTTTTACGATGTGTGTTTTAGTGAACTTTCGTGTTATTTTTGGTAATTGTTTGCATTTATATATACGTGATTATATGTGTTTAAATTAATAAAAAATATACAAAATATGTCATGTTTTACATTTTTATCTAACTTTGAAATTAGGAGTAATTAATTTTATCTTACAAAATGAAAATCACAAAAAAATAATTCATCTTTTTACATTTTTGGCATTTAAATGCTTAATTATGTGATTTATGTTTAATTGATATTTAATTGTATGTAACGATTGTTAGTATAATTAGTATTAGTTAATTTGATTTGATTTTTTAGTGTAGTTAGAATTTTTTTTTATAAATTAGGAGTTTAAATTAATTGAGAAGGAGGAAATAATTAAAGCTTTGTGTGAAATTCGATTTGGGCCAAATTCAATTAAATCAAGAAAGGCCCAAAACACTACCCAGTCCAAACCACCAGATCCGTCTCCCTGACCCGGCCAATACAACCCGACCCATTCCCGTTTTAATCTGGACCGTTGGTTTTCATCCATCCAACGGTCCTAATTAAATCCCTAATTAATTATACTAAACCCCCCAAACCCTATTATTCACCTTCATTCTCTCCTTCACTCTTCTCCAGCCGCCGCCAGAGACACCCCTCCCTGCTCTCCTTCTTCTTCGACCACCGGCCAGCCACCCGTCGCCGGTCACCCAAACTCACACCCCTAAACCACCCTTCTCCCCCTCTATCCGAATCCACAAACCAATTAGTTCGAATCAAGCCCTAAATCCCAACCCCCGAATTCAAACATCAAAGAAAAACCTAGAAGATTTCGGAGTCTCTTTGGGGAAGATTTTTGAGATTCGAATGGGTTTTAATCGAGTTGTTCTCACTCGAGAACACTCGATTACAACCCGTTTGGCCTCAAAAAGGTTTCAAGTTCGTCTAAATACCAAGCCGTTCGGTTCCGATTTCCTTTTTCTTAAGGTATTTGTTCTTCTTCTTTTTTTTTTGTTGTTGTTGTTTTATTTATCGTTATACTTGTTGTTTAGTATTAGTGTTTGTATGTTTCGGATTTTCGTGTGCTTCTTCATCTCTTGGGACCTTTTATTTGGTCGACTTGATTGTTTGTTATTCTTCGCTGTTTAACGAGTGATTGTGAATCGAATTCGATTCGTCGTTAATATCGTTAAGTTGTTGATATTGAATTTATACATGCTGTCCGAAATTGTGTAGTCACTGCTTTGTCGGATTTGTTTGTCGATTACGCATATCGTAATCGGCTAATCGAATGATATAGAATATGTGTTTGCGTCGATTAGCGTCGTCGATTAGTTAGCTTCATTTTCCTTCTTTCCTCTGCTTTGGCCGAGAATCACTGTTTCATTGAATTGCCAATTCTAAAGTCTTGTTTTGTCTATTTGATTACCAATGTTGTTGAAAACAGGTTCGCGTCGATTAGCGTCGTTGAACATTTAGTTTCGCATTTGCTTCATTTTTCTTCTTTTCTCTCGGCTTTGGGGTGTTATAATTTGTTGAATTTGTTTGTCGGCTTTTCGTTGTCAATCATACATGTTGTGATTCGACTTAACAAATGTCGTCGTTTCAATTCGCAAATTGGTTGTTTGAAATTCCGGACAGTGGTTCACTGTTTGCTTGATTTAAAATTTTTCGGTTTGTTGTTTGTTTCAGAATGTTGAGTTGATTGTTGGATTGTTTGTTTTGAACCATTGTTGATTCTAAATTAGGTTGTGGATTGGATATAGCTGTTAGTCCATTTAAGTAGCCCTAAAATCAACCTTTAAAGTGCAATACACATGGAAATGAGCTGTTAAAACTTGCTGGACAGCAGTGTATTTCATTAGTTTTGCACCTTTAGGATTTGATTAATTATAAATCCCACCTTTAGACAAATCAGATTGGAATAATCAGAGAATGTGAGGATAATAATGAGTATTTTCAGCTTTGTTGAGTGCTTGGTCAGTTGTTAGAATCAGGATACACATGAGAGGGAATATACAATTGAAAAAGGTTTGAAAAAGGGGAATAATAGGTGCTGGACAGATCTGAAACTGAAGAAGAAAGGGTTGTTGCTTTGGATCTCTAGGCTATAAAACACAACAGAGAACTCACTGTTAAGGACAAGTTTTGAGAAAACACAAAAAAAAAAGAATAGATAGCATACTGTTAACACACATACAGAGAGATTCACAAATACATTCTCTGGAAAAGATTCACACATAGAGAGATATATACTGGCAGTATACATTACACACTCACTGGAAAAACAGATTCTGGAACAGAGCTTCTAAAATACTTTTCTAAAACAGATTGTTTTCTCGGAGGAAAAGAAGAGTTTGAGGGTTCAAACAGATTCTGAAAGTTACTTTCTTTTAGAACTTGAGTTTGAAACACCAAAGTGGCATTTTTTAAATTCTGTTTGTTGTGATTCCGCGGATTTCTGGGGTTCATTTCTAAGGTCATTTGATTTATCTGAATTGGACTATTCTGGTTTCGCCTGGTTTCAAATCTTCCTGGGTTTGCTGCACTTGTTACTAGGCTTTTGTTGATTGTTGTTTGTGGTTGCTGCTCGATATTTGCTTTCAGCTGATCTTTCCTTCTCCATTTTTGCTGTTGAAATTTCAGGTACTTCTTCTGTTAGCTTTGGAATTGGAAAGCTGAATGTAGCAATATGACATGAAAGTCGAAATTGAAAGCATGATGTGGATTCTGGCGTTTCCTTTATACTTTAGTTCTATTGTTTCATTTTGATCGTAATTGATTTTGTTAGTTTCGATTGTTTATGAGTTGAATCCCAGAATATTTGGAATATTTCTGTTATACCTGATTATTATCTCATCAGTTTTAAAAGTTATAAGTTCATTTATTTTGCTTTACGAATAGGATTTAGGTGTTTTTTAGAATATTTGTAAATTAAGGATCATTAAGAAGCTAATTGATAAATGTTTAGTATATTCATGATAGTGATTTAAGTCCCGTGCAATTCAAAATCACATGATGATCACATTTGAAAGTGAAATCAAGTTGCTTGTAGTGTCCATTTGAGCTCGTTTGAAGTAATTAGTTGTTTGTGCTATTATGTTCCGTTTTGCTTTAATAACATCAGTGAATCCATCAGTGAACGTTAATCTCCTTGAATAACAATTGTTGAACATTTTTGAGTTTTGTAATTAAAAACAGTTAGGTTAATATAATTCTAAATAAACTCATTTTATTTAAGAATGATAGGCTTCCACTTTAAAGTATTTTGATAGTCTAGTTGAATATTTGAATTGATTCATTTTTGAAAGTTTGAACTCATTTTTCGTGATGAAAACCTGGCATTATCATTAGTATTTTAAATAAACTAAACAAGTTTTCTCCAAAAAAGGACGACATTTGTGTTTTAACCTAATTATTAAAAGATATATGCCAGAATCGGGTTAATAGAAAGTAAAATTTAGAGATTAAAGTGTTCATTTTATATAAGGTACTAAATGGAATAAAGGGGACGAAATTTTAGTTTTACTTGGAGCAAATAATTTTTTATTTATTTATTATTTATAGTTTAAATATGTTTAAATCAAGATATTCTTCTTCAAAACTAATAGAGCAATATAAAATTTAATTAAAGCATATTAATTTATAAACACATATAAAATCAGATATTTTTAGCCATTTATAATAGTTGAAGCGACCGTGCTAGAACCACGGGATCTGGGGGTGCCTAACACCTTCCCTCGGGTCAACAGAATTCCTTACTTAGAATTTCTGGTTCGCAGACTTCATTTGGAAAGTCGAAATTTCCTCGATTCGGGATTCAAATAAATCGGTGACTTGGGACACCGTAATTTATTCCAAGTGGCGACTCTGAAATAAATAAAATAATCCCGTTTCGAATATTGCCACTTAAATTGGAAAAACTCCTTTGTACGTTTATCCTTCGGGGCCAGCGCGCCAAAAGGAGGTGTGACAGCTCTGGCGACTCTGCTGGGGGACACAAACCCAGAACTACTGGTTCGGGGTTTAAGAATTCGAGCTTTGAATAATTATTTTATTTGGCTTATTTATTATCTGATTTTATTACATGTTTATATTTTATATGCTAAATGTTGTTTTACCGCTTTGATATTTTGTGAACTGTATATAAATTGTGCCGATACCCATTTTTTTTTCTTTTTTTCTGAGTCTTTTGAAATATAATACCGGGCATTTGCTGGACATAGCCCGTTTTTCTCAAGATAGCCGTGGTGCTTGGCACCGGTGAAGGATTTTGTAGTCACACATGTTTAGGCGGAGAGTTTTGTCAATTAAGCCGGAAAGCCATGCTACCGGTGCACTGACACTCTTCGGCTCGAGTTGTCCGCTCGAGTTAAAGCCAGTCTAGACACTTTTCCAACAGGATGATGACTTAGAATAACAAGACCTTATGTCGGATCCCCGATAGGAACGTTTATTTGCATCATGTGCATATTTGACTTAGGAGGCTCAACACAGGGGGTTGGGCCTGTCTAGGACAGGTGTACCCGAAACAAAAAGACCAACTTGTTGCATCTTTTTGTGTGCATTTATTTGTTTCGATCTTACATGCCGACCGGTTTGTTAAAAAGAGGAAGAAGTGGAAAACGTCAGGGTATATAGTTAAAATAATTTTATGAAAATAGTTAGAAAAAAATGCAAAAAAACAAAAAAAAAATAAATAAAAATAAAAAATAAAAAAATAATAAAAAAAATAATAATAAAAAATTCCAAACTAAATTTTCTTAATTTTATGAAAATAGTTAATTCTTTGAAAATAAATTCTGAAAAATTGCAAAAATTCCAAACTAAATTTTCTTAAATTTATGAAAATAATTAATTCTTTGAAAATAAATTCTGAAAAATTGCAAAAATTTCAAATAAATTTTCTTAATTTTATGAAAATAGTTAGTTCTTTGAAAATAATTTCTGAAAAATGAAAAAAAAAAAAAAATTTCCAAATAAATTCTCTTAATTTTACGAAAATAGTTAGTTCTTTAAAAAAATAAATTCTGAAAAATGCAAAAAAAAAAAAAAAAATTTCAAATAAATTTTCTTAATTTTACAAAAATAGTTTAGTTTCTTTGAAAATAAATTTTCAAATAAATTTTCTTAGTTCCTTTGAAAATAATTTGTTTTAGAAATGCTTGTTTAAAAAATAGTTCGTTTTCTTTTCTTAAAATGATTTAGTTCTTTTATTTTCGAACTACGCAAGTTTGATTCTCACCAAAAATGAGATACGTAGGCAACCCATATCGGGCTCAACTAATACTGATTTTTTTTTTAAGAAAATAAAAAAAAAATAAAAAAAAAATAAAAAATAAAAAATATTAGAATTAGGATTTTTGTTCTTAGTCGAGAGTTAGGAAATTTTGCAAAAATAGCCAAACGCCTCAAAAGGGGCGCCGGAGGACTAATTTTGCAAAACGGAGTATAGATATCACACTGGTATCCTGTTATACAGCCTTCAAATCTTCTTCAAGTGCTGAAAGGCCGTATTAACAAGATTCATTTTTTTATATATAATAAAAAATAATAAAAAAAACAATCTTAATCCATTTTTTATCTTTTCTAGGATCAGCATGACTTCCTCGCAACGAATCGGCCAGAAAAGGGTGAGAGACGAAATGCCACCTATGTTCATGGTCCAGGACAAAACCCCGGATCGGCTCCGTAAATGGTGGACTAGTTTTTCAGCTTGGGAAAGAAATCAAGTTCACAAGCATCTCAAATTTCTTCCGGACATCATGATGATAAAACCGGATAAAAATGTGATCAAAGCTTTAGTGAGTTTTTGGGACTCAACAAGCAATGTGTTCAAATTCCGGGATTGTGAAATGACACCCACTTTGGAAGAATTGGGCGGACTCACAGGGCTCGGAAGAGATTTGCACAAGATGAGACCTGCAGCTCCTAGGCAGATGAGTGTGAATAACTTCTTGAAAAAGCTATGTCTCCGGCGGGTTCCCCTCGGTTGTCCGGAGAACGGTTGGGTGCCACTAGATTATCTCTACGACAGATTTGGTGATAAGGAAGGGTTTGGGAAATTCTCAAACGTCGAATTTGTTAACCAGCTAAATTATGACGCCCGGGGAGATTTAAGAATCTATGCTTTCATGATCGCTTTTTTGGGAACCATGGTTTTTCCCGAACGTGGTGGACGCATCAGAATCCGTTTAGCTGCGGTGGTCTCATATCTACAGAGTAACGAGGAACACACTGTTCTTCCGATGATACTAGGAGACATCTTCCGGGCCTTAACTCGGTGCCAAGAAGGACAAGACTATTTTGAGGGTTGCAATATTTTATTACAAATGTGGTTTATAGAGCATCTCTACCATCACCCAATTGTGATAAACTTCAAAGCGGATTGGCTGAATTATATTCGCTGTCATACAAACAGAGCCGCCCGTTGTAACCTTCCAGAAGACTTGAGGACTTGGCAAGAACTCCTCAACTCTTTGAGAGCTGATCAACTTACCTGGAATTATTATTGGTTCCCTTCCGCCAAAATCATGCATATGTCGACATACCGCCCATTCTACATATTAATGGGTTTCAGGGGTTTCCAACCATATGCCCCGCTACGTGTCATGCGGCAGCTGGGAAGAGAACAGAAAAAGGCCCCAATCGAGGATATGCGATCATTTGTATGGGAATTTGTGACAGAAGAGACCCCGAGGGAGACTTATGCACAGAAGGTTTGGTTCGGTAGTCGACTCTCCGACATCAACGAAATGGTTGCCGATCGGGAACGGGGAGAAGTGAGTCTCGCTTATCTTGAATGGTTCCACAACCAACCAATACCAGGAGCAAAGGTCAGAAAGGTCAGTGAAGTATGCCGTCGATTGGGAGAGAGAAATAGAAGCCAGAGTTAGGGAGGTTGAGCATGAAAAAGCACAAAATTTCCAATCTTGCATCAACACTTTAAAAGAAGACAAAGGAATCCTAGAAGCAGCCATGGACATACAACAGGCTGACTTCGATCGGGAAAGGGCCGGTTGGGAGCAGGAAAGAGAAGCACTCCAAACTCAAATTCAAAAGATGCAATTGGCCGCAGAAAGGTCAAGGAGGAGTCGGAGTGATCAAATGCTGATAAACGATTTGGAAAGAAAAGCCTTTGAACACCAAGAAGACTTGGAGAAGGCAAAAGCGGCTTTGGTTGCGGTCCGAACAAAATGGAAGAGAGCGGCCCACCAAGAAGCACTCCGTCTACAAAAAGTAGAGAAAGACTATGATGCGATCATCGTTGATTTGAGAAAAGCAAATGCCACTCTTAAAGAGCGAACTCTCAGGCAAGTCCAGGATGCTAAAGCAGATAGAGACCGTTGTCACAACTTGATGGCACGGATGGAAAGACAAATAGATAGGCTCTTGGACCATGTCTCCGGCAACTCTCAAGTATTAGGGGCAAAGAACAGGCACATAGGGCAGATGCTCAGAGAAAAAGACATAATCAGAACCAGGATCAATGAGATCGGGCACTACATTACTATGAAGTGTTTGAACTGCGAACAAGTACCTCGGCCTGCCCTCTTTTCTTCAATCATGGAATGTGTCCACCAGGTCATGGCGGAATTGGGAAGTATACAGAAAGATCTCACCCCAAGAACTGCAGCAAGGCCAAACAGCGCCCCCCGGGTGCAAAGATTCGAGGCGTTGGAACATGCTTAGGAGAGTCTTTTGTTTTAGAGTCCGTTTGTCCTTTTACAAGTTTTTCTCCATTGTTGTATTTTGCAAGTTGTTTCAAGTTTTAAGTTTGTTGAAATAAAATTCATGAACACTTCATCTTATGTCTATTGTTTCCGAACTACGCTCGGTCTGATTCATGCGGGGACATGATACGTAGGCAATCCATATAAGATTCGACCATCACTAAAAAATAAATAAATAAAAATAAAAATGAAAAAAAAAGGGGGGGGGAAAGAAGTTAAGAGAAAAAGAAGATCGATACAAACCGGAATGACGCATCGCAAACGAATACATGTAGCAACATTGTCACATGTATAAGTGCATCACACCCAACGTGAGATTACTTATCTGTTATGTTGTTTCAGACTAACCGTTTGTTTGCCAAAATCCAGGTTTTAGTAAAAGTGGTTGACTTTGCGGTAATCTGGCACCACATTCGTACTTCACAAGGTCCAAAGGAAAAGTTCGGCAGCTTGAAAGTACTCATTCCTATTTTACTAGATCAAAAAAGGGTGCCGACATGTCTTCAGAAATGCCTTTAGCAACCATTCCCGTTTCAGAGGAAAGCTCATTGACAACCATCCCGGCTACCGAGTCGGCAGCTTTGGAAGAGAATAGAATGCTGCGTTGCCGCATGCTCGAGATGTTGGACGATTGGAACAACGGGAAAGAGCCCCCGAGTCTGGTCCCTGGGTTCCCTGAAATTCTTCTCAGGTCAAGCGGTATTACAAATACCCCCATCAATTACCCGCCTACTCTGTTCGGGTATTCCAATGCTACAAACCTCTCCGAATCACCCTCCACATCCCATCCTCGGGTAGCACCACATGATACATCTGCAAGAACGTCCGTTGAATTGCCAGTTCCAATCACAACGCACCCCACCGCACATGCTCCTTTCTTCGACTCCTCATCCTTTACATTCCCGGCACCACCGCTCACACGGGACCATACCCAGGTTACAGCCAATACATATTCTCAGACACCTCGATATGAGTTCCTACCGAGCCAAAATCCAAAGACCCCCGAGCAGGATGAGATGGCAAAAAGAATGAGGAGTTTGGAACAAAGCCTTAAGAACATGCAAGGTCTGAGTGGACAGAAGAGTGTATCTTACGCCGATCTGTGCATGTTCCCGCACGTCCATTTGCCATCAGGTTTTAAGACACCAAAGTTCGAAAAGTACGACGGACATGGCGACCCCATTGCTCATTTGAAGAAATACCGCAATCAATTGAGGGGTGCCGGCGGCAGAGAAGAATTGTTGATGGCGTACTTCGGAGAAAGTTTGGTCGGAATAGCGTCCGAATGGTATATGGATCAAGACATATCCCGATGGCACATCTGGGATGATCTGGCCAGAGATTTTGTAAAACAATTCCAATACAACATCGATATTGCGCCGGACAGGAATTCTCTATCGAACTTAAAAAAGAAGCCCTCATAAAGCTTCAGAGAATATGCCATCAAGTGGCGAGAGCAAGCGTCCAGGGTGAAACCCCCATGGACGAAATTGAAATGGTCACGACTTTTCTCCAAGCTCAAGAGCCCGATTACTTTCAAAATATGATGTCGGCAATGGGAAAACCTTTTGCCGAAGCTATCAAGATCGGAGAGATGGTAGAAAATGGCTTGAAAACAGGGCGAATTTTGAGCCAAGCGGCCATTCGGGCAACTTCCCAAGCCATTCAAGGCGGGTCTGGAGGGATGCCCCGAAGCAAGAAGAAAGAAGAATCTGCTATGGCAGCGGTAGAGGACAGGAGATATCGAACCTCAAGGCAGGTATTCTCCGACAGGGCCCCCCAACATTATTATCCACATCACGGCATGGCTTATGCTCCTCCGCCTCCACCCTATGCAGTCATGAACATTCAACCTCGGGCACGGCCACAGCCACCAGCCAACAGGAATCCACCTCCATTCCAGAGAAACCAACCTCCTTACCCAAACCAGTATAATCCACGGCCAAATAACACTCGCCACCGTGAGCAACCCAAAACGAGCTTTACACCGATTGGGGAGCCGTATTCCACTCTTTTCCCAAAACTCAGGCAAGAAAACCTACTGCAGCCTGTTCCACAGAACAGGCAGAATCCAGATTCTCCTGCCTACCAGAGAGGAATATATTGTGCATATCATTCGGGTGTTGAAGGACACAATACCGACAATTGTTGGACGTTGAAGAAGGCAGTGCAAGAATTGATCAATCAAAGGAGGATCGTCTTCGCAGATGAAGACATCCCAAATGTGACAAACAACCCATTACCAGCCCACAACAACGGACCGGTGATTGGGATGATTTGTGACGACAAAGAATTTGACCCAGCTTTGAAAGCGATAATCGCCATCGCCAACATAGAGAAGCGTCCCGAGGCTACCCCGAAACAAGAGAAAATGAGGAAAAAGGTTGAAGCTCTTGAAACCAAATCCGAAAAGACGATTGAATTGAAAGCATCGTCTCAGAAGGGTGGAGTCCTTTACCTCCCACGAGGTAGAGTGGAAAAACCATTGTCCATAGGTGCCCCCAAGAAGTTCCATTTAAAGAGAGAAACATCAATGTATGTACCAAAGGGAACTTATGTGGCTCGAAAACCAGATGAACCTGTGGTTATTGCACGCGTGCAACAAAAACCAATGACAGATCCATCCGCAGTACCCTGGAGCTACCAACGAATGCTTGTTATGCGCAAAGGGAAAGAGATCGTGGGAAATTCATCTGAGAGTGTCTTAGGACAGAAGTACTTAAACACACAGGAGGTAAATAACGCCACACAAAGGCGTTTCCCGTCAAAGAAACCTGTAAGTGCTGAAGAGGCGGAGGTCTTTTTTCAAAAGATGCAAATGCCTGATTATGAGGTGATAGACCAACTGCGTAAATGCCCAGAGCAGGTGTCGATGTTGTCCCTTCTAATGAAGTCTACTGAACATCAAAAGGTTTTGCTAAAAGCCTTGAATGAGGCATACGTGCCTATTGAGACTTCATCCGAACAACTTGAAAGGATGACAGAAAGATTCTTCGCGATCAATCAGATTTCCTTCAGTAAAGCTGATTTGCCTTTGGAGGGTGCCGCCCACAACAAAGCTTTACATTTGACTGTCAAAAGCGAAGGCTACTATATGAAGAGGGTCATGGTTGACGGGGGTTCGGGGGTAGACATATGCCCACTTTCCACTCTAGGCCGCATAGGAATCGGAGCTGAAAGGATTCGGCCTAACAACATATGTGTGCGAGCTTTTGACGGTGTGAAAAGAGATACTGTCGGAGAGATTGATGTAATTATGACCATCGGTCCGGTGGACTTCGAAGTGACATTCCAAGTCTTGGATATGGACACTTCTTACAATTTTCTTCTAGGGAGACCATGGATTCATGCGGCCGGAGCTGTGCCCTCTACCCTCCATCAGATGTTGAAATTTGAGCACAAGGGACAAGAGATCGTGGTCCACGGGGAAGATGAGCAATCAATTTACCGAGATCCATCCATACCTTGCTTGGAAGCGGAAGCGGGAAGCGAAAACATTGTCTATCAAGCTTTCGAGATTGTGTTGGCAGATCAACACGAAGAAGGGAACCCTCTTCCCCAACCTTTTTTGTCTAATGCCTCCATCATGGTGGCAAAAGAAATGATTAAACATGGCTTCCAGCCAGGAAAAGGTTTGGGAAAGTCCCTACAAGGAGTGCCGAAGCTGATAACTTTACCTGTAGCTGAAAAGTTTTTCGGAGTGGGCTTTCGCCCAACCCCTGAAGATGAAAGATGGGCCAAAAAGAGAAAGGAGAAAGGATGGGTTTTGCCGCAACCATTGCCGCATCTGTACCAAACTTTCGTCCGACCAAGGTACAGTGAAGAAGAAGAAGACGAGGTCTTTACAGCGGAGGAAATTGAAGACATATGTGGGGCCATGAGGCAAATGCTCTATGATGTTAATATGGTCCAATCGGGAGAAGGAACAAGCACCGCTGAGGTGCTGTATGTGGGCCCTGAAGCTAAATTGCAAAATTGGAAAGCCACACCCTTCCCAATCAGGCAGGAGTTCTGGTAGATTTGTCCTGTCGTTTTTCCTTCATCACAAGTTACTTCGGGATGTAGCTTGGATGTTTTTCTTTGTTTTCTTGTATTTTTGATTTCCCCAATGTAATTTTGTTTGTTTTCAGAAAATTCCAAGAAAATAAAATAAATATTTCCTTACTTTTGCACTCTTTCTAATTTTGTTATTTATTCTTCCTTTTCAGTCCTAATAATGCGGCTTTAAATAACATGACATGCTTGCGGAACTCATGCTCAAATCCGAACACGCCACCTAATCCGGAAATAATGAACCAAGAACCGGAATACGATGAAGATGAGGCTTTTAGGGAAATAAATCGAGAATTGGAACATTTCGAGAATAAACCTAAGCCAAATTTGAATGACACCGAACCGGTTAATTTGGGAACTGATGAAGAGGTCCGAGAGACCAAGATAAGCATCCACACAGATGAGAAAACACGAGATGCAATAGTCCAACTCTTGTTTGAATTTAAAGACGTGTTTGCTTGGTCTTACGATGACATGCCAGGATTAGGAGCCGATCTAGTGGTGCACAAATTACCAATCTACCCTGACTGTCGCCCGGTGCAACAGAAGCAAAGAAAGTTCAAGACTGACATCAGTGATAAAATCAAAGAAGAAATCACTAAGTAGTTGAAAACGGGGGTAATCCGAGTGGTACAATACACCACGTGGTTGGCTAATGTTGTGCCCGTGCCAAAGAAGGACGGAAAAACTCGAGTATGTGTTGACTACCGAGATTTGAATAAAGCGAGTCCTAAAGATAACTTTCCTTTACCAAACATCCACATCCTTGTTGATAACTTGTGCCAAACATGAGATACAATCATTTGTGGATTGTTATGCGGGATATCATCAAGTGTTGATGGATGAAGAGGATGCCGAGAAGATTGCTTTTACCACACCTTAGGGAACTTACTGCTACCGGGTCATGCCAGTCGGTTTGAAAAATGTTGGAGAAACATACATGAGAGCAATGACTGCCATTTTCCACGACATGATGCATCAGGAAATAGAGGTGTACGTGGACGATGTGATCATCAAATCCAGAACTCAAGGCGATCATGTGCGAGACTTGAGGAAATTCTTTGAGAGGTTGCGGAAGTACGATTTGAAATTGAATCCGGCCAAATGCGCTTTTGGAGTCCCGTCAAGTAAACTTTTGGGTTTCATAGTCAGTAGAAGAGGTATTGAATTAGATCCCACAAAGATAAAATCCATCCGGGATTTACCTCCCCCCAGAACAAAGAAAGATGTAATGAGTCTTTTAGGCCGACTGAACTACATCAGTAGGTTCATCGCTCAGTTGACTTCCACATGTGAACCCATATTCAAATTGTTGAAGAAAGATGCTGCAATCAAATGGACAACTGAATGCCAAGAAGCTTTTGACAAGATCAAAGAATATTTGTCAAACCCTCCAGTCTTAGTCCCGCCGGAGCCAGGGAGACCTCTTTTCTTGTATTTAACAGTCTTGGAAAACTCTTTTGGTTGTGTTCTCGGACAACGTGATGCGACGGAGAAAAAAGAGCAGGCGATTTACTACCTGAGCAAGAAATTCACTAGTTATGAGGTCAAGTACACTTTCCTGGAAAGAACGTGTTGTGCTTTAACTTGGGTCACTCAGAAATTGAGACACTACCTCCAAGCCCATACGACTCACCTCATTACTCGGTTGGATCCTTTGAAGTATATATTCCAGAAACCGATGCCCACCGGAAGATTGGCAAAGTGGCAAATCCTGCTCACTGAGTTTGACATAGTCTATGTCACTCGCACGGCAATGAAGGCCCAAGCATTGGCAGACCATTTGGCCGAGAACCCGATCGACGAAGAATATCAACCATTGAATACCTACTTTCCTGATGAAGAGGTAAATACGACAGAAGTTGTTTCGGAAGACAATCATGCTTGGAAAATGTTTTTCGATGGAGCGGTAAACGCTAAAGGTGTAGGGATTGGGGCAATCTTGATCTCTCCTGCTGGTCAGCATTATCCGGCCACGGCTAGGCTCCGTTTCTTCTGCACGAACAATACGGCCGAGTATGAAGCTTGTATCATGGGTATGAACATGGCAATTGATCAAGGTGTCGAAGATTTGTTGATCATGGGAGATTCAGATCTAATTATCAAACAATCTCAAGGTGAATGGGAAACTCGGGACGTTAAACTCCTCCCTTACCGACAGCACGTGAATATTCTTGGCAAGCGATTTGCATCGATAGAGTTCAGGTATATCCCACGATGTCACAATGAACTAGCCGATGCACTTGCCACTTTAGCTTCAATGCTACCTTATCCGGGCAACGCCCATGTCAATCCCTTGGAAATTCAAATCAGGGAAAGCCACGGTTATTGCAATGCAATCGAAGAAGGACCGAGCGTCAAGCCATGGTATTACGATATCGGGAGATTTCTGAAAACGCAAGAATACCCAGAACATGCTACTGGAGATCAAAAGAGGACCATTAGGCGACATGCGGGTGGTTTCTTTTTGAGCGGCGAGGTCATGTATAAAAGAACCCCAGATCTTAACCTTTTAAGGTGTGTTGATGCCGACGAAGCAGGAAGAATCATGCACGAAGTACATGCAGGAGTATGCGGGCCTCATATGAATGGGTATGTCTTAGCCAAGAAAATCCTTCGAGCAGGTTATTATTGGATGACCATGGAGAAAGATTGTTTCGGTTTTGTCCGAAAATGTCATCAATGCCAGGTACATGGAGATCTGATTCATGCACCTCCAACTGAGTTGCATCCTATGTCAGCACCGTGGCCATTTGTCGCTTGGGGAATGGATGTCATCGGCCCGATTGAGCCGAAAGCTTCGAATGGACACCGATTCATATTGGTGGCTATCGACTACTTCACAAAATGGGTCGAAGCCGTCACTCTCAAATCAGTCACCAAGAAAGCGGTGGTGGATTTTGTACACTCAAATCTTATCTGTCGTTTTGGTATACCCGCAACTATCATCACGGATAATGCTGCGAATTTGAACAGTCATTTGATGGAAGAAATATGCGAGCAATTCAAAATAACGCATAGGAACTCCACCCCTTATCGGCCCAAAGCCAATGGTGCCGTGGAAGCAGCAAACAAAAACATTAAGAAGATTTTGAGAAAGACAATCCAAAGTTCTAGACAATGGCATGAACAATTACCGTTCGCTTTATTGGGATACCGTACTACAGTACGCACATCGGTGGGAGCAACTCCATACCTGCTAGTCTATGGAACTGAGGCTGTGATACCGGCAGAGGTAGAAATCCCTTCGCTTCGTACAATTGTTGAAGCAGAGATTGAAGATAGCGAGTGGGTTAAGACTCGTTTGGAGCAATTAAATTTGATCGATGAAAAGCGAATGGCTGCGGTCTGTCATGGACAACTGTACCAACAGAGAATGGCTCGTGCTTACAACAAGAAAGTACGACCGAGAAATTTCGAAGTAGGTCAGTTGGTTTTAAGACGTATTCTTCCACATCATGAGGAAGCGAAAGGAAAATTCGCTCCTAATTGGAAAGGACCATACATCATTAGGAACATACTGCCAAGAGGGGCATTATACTTGGGAGACATGGAAGGAAAAGATCCTGAAACGGCTGTGAATGCAGATGCTGTGAAAAGGTATTATGTCTGAACTTGCTTCAATGAGGTCCTCACAAGTCGAAATGATTGAAGGCTTTTATTCCCGCTACCCAAACACTACCAACCCTTTTGTAAACCCTTTGAGTCGGTTACCTTTCTTTGGCTACCCTCTTTGGAATCCAAACCAAACCAAAAAAAAAAAAAAAAAAAAAAAAAAAAAAAAACAAAAACAAAAACAAAGTTCCTGAACTACGTTCTGACTTGATTCCGAAAGGATACGTAGGCAACCTCTCCCTGAGGTTCAGTCACACCAAATCAAAAATCCCGGTTTCCCCAAAAATGAAACTGGGGCGGATGATATTTTCGATTCGGTTTAAGATCCGTCAAGATGATTCCAAAGTTGTAATTTTGTTTACAATTCTTGTTACCCGAACCGAGTACAATTCCTTCAAGATCGATTGGAAGTTGTGAAAACATCATTGTTACGATCCGGGGTTCCTGGAATGAAAAGAAATAAAATGAGAGAGTCTTATTGGTGAAAACCTTCGGGCACCATAAGACGACGGAAGTAGAGAAATACAAAATGAGAGAGCCTGTTGGTAAAAACTCGCAAAGAGTGCTATCTGGCGATGGTAAGAAGAGAAATGAGAGAGGTCGATTGGCGAAAACCCGTAAAGGGCGCTATCAACCGAAAAGTTTGTTTCACCACGAGAGGTCCTGGCACGGCTTCTTAGCTCGGAAATATAGACCCGTTTTGGTTCATAAGAAAATGGGAGTTTTGTGACGATCAAGCATCTAGTCCGAGGAGCATGTCATGTTGGTTAAAGTCAGCGTATACCTCAGATAAGTCCTTCTTTTCTCCCTCGAAAGGGACTCCTCTATCTTTGATACGTTTTTCCATTCTTTGATTCATTCTTCTTCTTTGAATCCCTTTCGATTTAATTTTAATTCTGAAAATATTACAAAGGAAGGTGACAGGACCGGTTTTACAGGACTCCGCCTGGTAAAGAAGAAAAGAAAAACAGAGCCTCAGTGGTGTATTGTTACAATCCACGATTGGATCGTAATGATCGATTGTTTCCAAAGGAAAAGAGTTTTAGAAAGGAAATGGAAATCAAAGGCTAGGGTCTTAGAAGAGACGGAATAAGGCAGAAGGATGGAACCTACACGGAAAATCCCCATGGAATTCTGGGAATGAACCCGGTCAGTTTGAAAGGAAGTCACCCCAAAGACAATTGGTAGCGAACTTCTCAATGAAAATGGGGAAACAATCAAGCAATGAAGATAACCAAGGCCGCAAAGCCAACCACTTTTTTTTTAACTGATAAAATGTTCTTTGTTGAAAGCAGGTCTGTTTAATTGTGCGAGAAGAAGGTACCACTCAAATAAGTGAAATACGCAAGCTTTGAAATGGCTTTGGAACAAGGAAAACACATAAAAAGGTAAGTTTCTTTTAGAGATTTATCCTATGCATTTGTTGGTGTTTAAAAAGAACGCCTAAAAGAAGGCCAAAAAAAAATGAAAGAAAAGAAAATGAAAACTCCGAAAAAGAGAATCAAATCATATCAGTCCAATATCTGTTCTGACGGCCAAAAAACCGTTAGATATTGTTTGAATTCCGGCCAGAAAGCCGTGAAACTTTTATCCCGGTCAGAAAACCGAGGATCTCCCCGGTCAGAAAACTGCGGAGCCATTTACTTTTACCCCGGCCAAAAAACCGAGGATCCGACGGCCAAAAAACCGTTAGATATTGTTTGAATTCCGGCCAGAAAGCCGTGAAAATTTTATCCCGGTCGGAAAACCGAGGATCTCCCAGTCATAAAACTGCGGAGCCATTTACTTTTACCCCGACCAAAAAACCGAGGATCCGACGGCCAAAAACCGTTAGATATTGTTTGAATTCGGCCGAAAGCCGTAAAACTTTTATCCCGGTCGAAAACCGAGGATCTCCCGGTCGAAAACCGTGGAGCCATTTACTTTTACCCGGCCAAAAAACCGAGGATCCGACGGCCAAAAACCGTTAGATATTGTTTGAATTCCGGCCGAAAGCCGTGAAACTTTCATCCCGGTCAGAAACCGAGGATCTCCCGACCAGAAGATCTGAACCATTTACTTTTACCCCGCCAAAAACCGAGGATCCGACGGCCAAAAACCGTTAGATATTGTTTGAGTTCCGGCCAGAAAGCCGTGAAACTTTTATCCCGATCAGAAAACCGAGGATCTCCCAGTCAGAAAACCGTGGAGCCATTTACTTTTACCCCGGCCAAAAAACCGAGGATCCGACGGCCAAAAAACCGTTAGATATTGTTTGAATTCCGGCCGAAAGCCGTGAAACTTTTATCCCGGTCAGAAAACCGAGGATCTCCCCAGTCAGAAAACTGCGGAGCCATTTACTTTTACCCCGGCCAAAAAACCGAGGATCCGACGGCCAAAAAACCGTTAGATATTGTTTGAATTCCGGCCAGAAAGCCGTGAAACTTTTATCCCGGTCAGAAAACCGAGGATCTCCCAGTCAGAAACTGCGGAGCCATTTACTTTTACCCCGGCCAAAAAACCGAGGATCTGACGGCCAAAAAACCGTTAGATATTGTTTGAATTCCGACCGAAAAGCCGTGAAACTTTTATCCACGGTCAGAAAACCGAGGATCTCCCAGTCAGAAAACTGCGGAGCCATTTACTTTTACCCCGGCCAAAAAACCGAGGATCCGACGGTCAGAAAAACCGAGGGTCTTTCCGGCCAGAAAGCCGTGAAACTTTCATTCCCGGTTAGAAAACCGAGGATCTCCCAGTCAAAAAACTGCGGAGCCATTTACTTTTACCCCGACCAAAAAACCGAGGATCCGACGGCCAAAAACCGTTAGATATTGTTTGAATTCCGGCCAGAAAGCCGTGAAACTTTTATCCCGGTCAGAAAACCGAGGATCTCCCAGTCAGAAAACCGCGGAACCATTTACTTTTACCCCGGCCAAAAAACCGAGGATCTGACGGCCAAAAAAACCGTTA